>JAGDYQ010000027.1:3015179-3327621 GCA_021962125.1 Bulinus truncatus | reverse complement strand
AATGAATACATTCAGTAACTGTTGCATATTATTATTCTTAATGTTATTTAACATTTCAACATGTCTACTTCGCTGTAATTAAAGTTTAATGTTCATTTTAAGATATAGTTTCATTTAATGTCTATATTATAAGAACTCATGTCATTAAATAAGATACTATAAACTTCAGTCTCGATGAGCGACCTCTAAATGTAATTCAATTTCAATAAAATTTTGCATGAAAGTATAGAAAGATAAAAGGAAAAAATGTAACAACAACAATGCAATATTAAATTGAAAAAAAAAATGTTGAATCACTCTCCACCTCTATGTGTGCTTGTATTTACGGGGCCTGGTCTGGATAAATCTCAACTGCATAGAAAGGTTTCTCATTTATCTGGAGGCCAGTGGTCTCCTGTTGCAGGCACCACAATTTAATCATGCTTAGGTCTTTGTGGCAAGGCTCATTGTATATAGCCTGTACTCTTGTAAAGTTAAAATGATGCCAGAAATGGTTATCTCCCACAGGAGTACAGTCATATGGTCCTCCTGCCCTTGCAGTTTGACATGTTTTGCATGATATTCAGACCTGTAAAGAACTTACTGTTGTAGTGCCAAACATTGATACCAGCATCAGCTCTACAGTTATGGAGTTTTTAAATTATTTTTAGTTAGGACATTCCATTTTGCAGAGAACAGCAGATGCCGCTGTGCATCGCCTTCATCGACCTAACCAAGTCGTTCGACTTTGTAAGCAGAAGCAGCCTGTTCCGGCTACTGAAGAAGATCGGCTGCCCACCTCAGTTGCTCAACATTATAACTTCCTTTCACGATAATATGCAGGTAGTCGTCAGCTACGATGGGGACACTTCAGAACCCTTCACAATCAAAAGCGGAGTCAAACAGGGCTGTGTTTTAGCGCCTCACTATTCGGCATATTTTTCTCTATGATGCTGAATTTTGCATTTAAGGACTCTGCACAAGGTGTCTACTTACACACCAGAAGTGACGGGAAGCTGCTGAACATGGCCCGCCTAAGAGCAAAAACCAAGATTCGCACTATTCTTGTCAGAGACATGCTGTTTGCTGATGACGCAGCCCTGACGGCACACAGAGAGGAACACCTACAGCTGCTGATGGATCGCTTCGCTCAAGCATGCAGAGAATTCGGATTGACCATCAGTATCAAGAAAACCAACGTCATGGGTCAAGACATCCCAGCTCCACCCTCAATCACCATCGACAACGAAGTTCTGGAGGTCACTGACAAGTTCACATACCTGGGCTCCACCATCACCAGCGGTTTGTCCCTGGATGACGAGATTGACAAGAGGCTTGCTAAAGCAGCCAGCGTCATGGCCAGACTAAGCAAACGTGTATGGTCCAACAACCAATTGACACTGAACACCAAGTTCAAAGTATATCAGGCATGTGTTCTCAGCACTCTACTGTATGGCAGCGAAGCCTGGACTACCTATACCAAACAGGAAAATCGCCTCGAGAGCTTCCACCTCCGCTGTCTCCGATGCATCCTTGGCATCAGATGGCTAGACAAAATCACCAACACTGCTGTACTCAAACAAGCCAGCTCATTGAGTATTCATCTCCTTCTGTGCCCAAGACGTCTACGATGGCTGGGTCATGTGCATCGAATGCAAGATGGTCGCATACCAAAAGACATCCTATATGGCGAACTGGCTACCGGGCATCACCAATGTTCCCTCTAAGGTGTGATATGAAGTGAGCAAAAAAATTTTGTCTCTGAGCGACATTTTGTTTGAGGCTAAAATTTATGAGCGATTTAAGCGATGTCGCCCGTCGGATCGAGTGATCGTAAGTGTAGTATGAGCGACGCTCTGAGTTGGTGTGAGCGATCGCTCACGCGCTCAGCTTAGAGGGAACATTGGGCATCACCCCGTCGGTCACCCGCAACTGCACTTCAAGGATGTCTGCAAACGCGACCTCAAATTGACTGGCATCAGCCTCGACAATTGGGAACAGCTCGCCAACGACCGGAGCGGGTGGCGACAGGCCGTTCACAAACGCATCCTAAATGGAGAACAACTACGCAACCAACAGCTGGAAATAAAAAGACAAAAAAGGAAGATTACACAGCAGAAACAGGCCATCAACCCTACATCCAGCTTCAACTGTGGTCACTGAGGTAGAGTCTGTCGATCCAGGATCGGTCTGCTGAGCCATTCCAAATCCTGCCCTCAAAAACACGACTAATGACTAACCTAGAGCGCTACCATCATTTTCCGAGATGGACGGATGCCTACTACTACTACTTGTTAGGACATTCCCTTTTTATAATTAAGTGCTAACAGAGCCATTCTTATGGAGAGACAACAACTGCCAATATGAAGTCATATAAATCTGAAGCTATATTGGCCCAAACGGGTATTTTTACCTCGGCCTCCAAAAATATTTTACTCCCAGCATAGAACCTAAAAAGATTTCTATTGCAAGAACACAATTCTATTGATTGGTTAAGTCATGGCATATATTGTTACTGTTTTTTCCTTTGTGTATGATAAAAATACTAGTACATTCATTTATAATAAAAAAATGTTTACAGCATAACTTACAATTTGTAACAAAAATAAAAAGACTTTACAGCATATACAACATGGCTATACTGGCTATAGAACACTTACCACAATAATCTTTGTCAAAATTTTGGTCTTGTGGTACAAAACGTTTAAGAATTTCTTTGTGATTAGATGCTGTCAGACAAGCCACTGATGCAATAAACCAGCAATTACCTGGTGATAATTAAATGAAATAGTACTTTACAGCTCTCTATATGAATTTTAAATATACTAAATAAAACAAAAGTTACTTTTATAGTTATTACTGCATTATTGAGAAGGCAACCAGAAAAACAATTTTATTTTCTAAAGTTATTATAAATTATTTATGATCTTATTTACCTAAACTTCCTTGATCAAAATCATTGTAAACAAAACCATCAGCTATAAACTGTGGATTCTTTACAATTTCCTGCAAGAATAAAAACCCAATAATAGTTTAGAATAAAATGTTAAACAAACTTGTATATTGATTTATTACTCAGTTGTTTTTTTTTTAAATATTAGAGAAATGTAAGCAAAAATTACATTATATGTCTAATTCACTATTAAAATAACAGCAATAAAAATAATTACAAGCACAATAAAATTACATATATTGTAAATAAAAGCACAATAAAATTACAAAAAGGCCTAGATGTACAAAAATCTTGCATCGAAATTAATTATCATTTAATATACAAAAAGTATCTACAACAACATTCATAGAATATAAAACAAGCAATTAAGCCTGTTCCATTCTGGACACAGGACGTGTTAAAGCATTTTCATGTCATGTATCAGAACGTTTGTTAGCTTTCAGTAAATATTTGTAAATTTTGGAAATGTTTATAAATTCAATTGTGTAATGCATATATCTGTAAAAAAAATATTATAAAGACGTTTCTTTATATTTGAAAAAAAAATTATTTTCTCTTAAATCTAACTACAAGTGGTTTGTGGTTACTGAAATAGGACTCATAATTGAAAACATTCGAAATTGTAGTCATTTAATCGTCCGAAAACTCCGTCAATTGTTGCATAGCTCTGTTACTTTCAATTAAACTCAGAACACAAGCTTAATATTTCATTTGATGAGTTTCTTAATAAATCTTGGTGAAACTACGTGCTGCAGTATTTCGCACCAAATGAATGGGTTATTGAACGTACAAGGTGTAGAATGGGGCCATATATATAATATATAAGCCCCTTAGGAGCCCTGAAGCCCGGCCCTCAGAGGTCCTATCGCGAAATGAACTTTCAATGTACACATGGCAGGCCAAGACCTACAAAATGATATATACATCATAGGACTTATGGTTGCTGAGATATAGGGCGCTCCATTATTAATATAGCTTATATAGTAAAAACGGTACTTTATAAGGCCCCTTTTACGGCCCTGAGAGGTCAGATCGCGAAATGGAAAAAAGTCGTTTCTTGGCAGGCGAAGACCTACAAAATGATATATACATCATGGGTCTAGGACTTATGGTTGTTGAGATCTAGGGTGATGATGGACAGACAAACAGACAAAACGGGGACAAAAGGAAACAGAATGAGTTAAACTTTACCTCACCGTATTTAAAACTTAAAGCAGCGTCCTCTGAACTATTGAAAAAAATAATACATTGGAGTTAATGGAAGACTATGTCTTTCTGTAAATATTTTTACTTGAGAATATATATATATTTGCTTCTTTTTATTACTGTATTAAATAAGGAAAACACAATTTTCTTCATTTACAGCACAGTGCAGGAATTCATTCTAACTTACTACAGACTACAGTCTTTCTTCACCACTTCGTGCTTTGACTAGCGATATATGTATATCTTGTGTGTGCATGCGTGTGTGTGTACGTTATATTAGATATAAATAATTTGTTTTTAATTCATTTAAAGCCAGGAAGTCTTTTTTCCTCTTATTTCGTTAAATATATTAAATAGTATTAGACTGTTTTGCATAGCAGGGATGGTGTACATGTACTTAATTGAACTCGAATGAGAACTACTCGTACTTGCACCTACTAGGTTTGATTCAATTCTAGGATTTGCTAAGTTCAATTTAAACGTTTGAGACATTAACATTTGGAATCTTTAATAATATTTGTTTTACTGTTTTCAATACTTTGCCCTCCCATTAGCAGCACATTATCTTACAAGTGGCATAAAATAATATGTAGATAAATAAATACCAACGCGTCGGGTGGGTGTGATGGACCCAGAAGCAGTGGTTCTTTAAGTGTAGGTAGCGACCCATTGGTCCATTTAATCAGGGGTATATTCAATTAATATTAGTTGCTTTTCTTTTATCATTTTTTTTTGTTCATTACTGGTGAGGTGCCTAAACTGAACAGGTTTCAAAGTGGCAAAAGGTTTGAGAAACTCTGTAATAAAAGGGGGGGGGGGGGCTTTACGACATGATTTAGTGGATGAAGGGATATATAAATAAAAAGATTTTACTGTACTAGAAGAATTTGTTTTTGAACCTATTCAACTTCTAGATGAAGAAATGTCACACCCACTATTTATTTTTTGTTGTCAAGCATAGACAGAAATAAACTTGGGGAAATCTAAGAAATGTAGCACTAAGTTACTACCTTACAAAAAAGTTTTGTCTTGTAAAGAATGTCACCTGATTTTCGAGTGTAAAGGTTCGTGAGAGTCTCAGTGGCTAGTATCTAGACCAAGGATTTTGTTTAAACCAATGATTCAAATTTTATTTATGTTGTCAATGAAGGGTTTCAGTGTGGGATGGAACTTAAATGAAATATTTGTACACTTTTTATTCTGGATGACATACAACGCCAATATACTGAAAGAAATGAAAACTATGAATTATTGTATCTGTCATTTCTTGCTTAAGAAAAGAAACAAATGCCATAAACAAATTTAGATTAAGTATTTCGTTTTTTTCCTGTGGCACTGTTCAATATTTAGAATCATAAATCATCATTCTATCATTTCTATGTCATAATTCTTTGTCACAAGATGATATTTTGTACATAAAAGTTTATTATTTTAACATTTGCAATAATTTTTTACGTGCACTTAGTAGTGCAGCTGGATTTAGTGTATCCTTGACCACCTGTCAATGACTGTGAAGTTGGGAAAGCTGAATAGATGTTTCTTCTGTAAATATGTATTCTCCATTAGTATCAAGAGAGTTTCCAGTCTCAACTAGAATTGTTCAAATTAAATAAAAGTAGTCGACAACGCCCAGTAGTTAGTCTGTTTGCAATAAAAAAAATTTCTTGCTTTAAGGTTTTAACTTTCCATTAAGGGAGTACGTGAAGAAAATGAAACTAAAATTGCGACTACCCAAAAAACAGCCCGTTTGACTAAATATGTTGTGAAATGGGAAATTCGTGAGTATTATGTTACTTTCGCCAATATACAAACAACCTAAAAAAAAGTAGGCCTATATCCCTAAAGGTTAAAACAGTTTTACGAGTCTAAGGTTGTGTCGTCTCTCTGAAGAAAATGTAAAAAAAAAAGAGAGAGAGAGTTGTGTTTACATAAAACAAAATATTACCCTGCACAAATAATTCAACCCGTTTTCATTTTTAAAACCAGGCCTGATTTACACGTAGAGGTGATTCAGTTTACCTGGTATGGGAGTAAGAGTCACCTGCCAGATCACTCAGTTGGTTCTTATGTTGTTGTAGTATTTATTTTCAAAGTCTTTAAAGACCAGAAAAAAATCTAAGGCCTACATCCTCTTTAAGCACAATTAAATTTGTACATAACAAAAATTTGGATCTGGTCAATTTCGCTTTCACTCTCGTAGATAAAGTTTCAAACAAGTCTCTTAAATTATGTAGAAATATATTTATTATCTAGACCAGTGCTCCCCATTTTTTTAAGCTCGCGGCACACTCAAGCAACTTATGATTTCTATTATACAGTTTAATTAGAGAGGGGGATCTAAACGTCATCATACTCTGTAATAATGAGATAATCTTTTCAATGATGTTTAACTGAATGTCCTGTTAATGAGATTATTAAATATTACAAAATCGGAAATGTTTGTTTTGTTTAGATATAAGATGAAAACTATAACTATGTATTTGTAATCTAGTATGATCAATATGTGTATTATATACAACACAATGATCAATATGTGTATTATATACAACACAATGATCAATATGTGTATTATATACAACACAATGATCAATATGTGTATTATATACAACACAATGATCAATATGTGTATTATATACAACACAATGATCAATATGTGTATTATATACAACACAATGATCAATATGTGTATTATATACAACACAATGATCAATATGTGTATTATATACAACACAGCCTGTACACATTAAGCTCATCATTTGAATGTTCGTGTTTTTATCGTGTTGATTAGTTATTAGTTGACAATGATGAAAAACTTTGTCTTCGTGTATGGGGTTTGACAAATAGAAACATATTTAATTGGGTTGCTTTAGAAGTTTGTTTGAAGCCATCTCTGATTGAAATCCTAAACTCGTCATATAAAGCTTTGTTGAATCTCAATCTCAAGAGTTCCGTCAATACTTAGTTCAAGAAATCATTTCCAAATGTTCCGAGACGATGTTTATGTGACAGCGTTACCGCCATAGTGGTTATAGATCAACCATATTGCTTAGTGTTTATATTATAACAGCAACAGCCATACTACTGAAGTAAAAAAAAAAAAGTCAAATCCATTCAAATTATCCACCAGAGTTTCCACTGACTCTTGGAAATGTTTCAATAAAACAAATTGTCTGTTCGAAAGATTTAGCTCGTCAGCCATATGTCAAAAAGGTTTTTTTTTTTAATTTTTCCTTTTCATTTCTATAATTAGTTCAGTCATGTGTCAATCAGAGATGAGCGGACAGCGGACGCGTCCGCTTGCGGACGCAGATCCGCAGACTTTTTCGAATCCGCGGACTGACAGCGGACGCTTCGTATGGTTAAGTTGCGGACTCGCGGACTGACGCGGATCTTCTTTAGCGTTACCATAAAAAATTTTAAGTCATTTAAACAGCTAAATTTCAGCAATGCGGACGCGCGGACTGACGGCGGACCAATGTTGCAAGATTCTGCGGACGCGGATCATTGATAGAAATCCGCGGACGGACGCGGACGCTAAATTTCAAGATCCGCACACCTCTGGTGTGAATGTGTTTCTGCTATGTATAAAGTATTGCTATCCAAAATAAATTGTATAATATTTCAATACTTCGAGGTTGTTCTGATTCGATAAAATGTATTAATGTAATTGATATCAAATATTGTTGTCAGTGAGATACGCCAAGAATAGCAATGTGTCACAACTAAATCTTGTCTTATCAACACATTTCAATGCATAAAATGTTAGGATTCGCAAATTCATGGTCTATGTTTTTATAAGGCTCACTATTTACGATGACTTCGTTTATTCACTCAAATGCCCGTGGATAAAACTTTCCCCGCCAGGACTTTTTAAAGATTGTCTTCATTTATTGAATGTGTGTTTTTCTCTTACAAAATCCATTTCTCTATCCACTCACTAATCGATTGTCTTTGATGTCATCGATTAGAACAATAATACATTTGTCAAAATAAATATGTGGATACTTTCGATACTTTCTATTTTGTGCCGCGCAACACCGGCTGTGGAGCACTGTTCAATGTTCATCTAAAAACACCTGTCTACAGACAGGATTATATTTAGATTAAACTTTTAACAAGTGTCATAAACTATCGAGAAACACATTAATGACCTCTTAGAAAGTGCTTCAAACTATACAGACATAAATTTAATATCCAAACTAAAAAAGGTATTTGTCGAATAATATTTTCCTTTAGTAAATAAGTATTAAACATGCATTTTTCAAATGTACGCCTAATGAAATAATTGGGCACTTTAAAATTGACGGGCTCTGTTGAGCTTCTTAAGCACAGGAGCAATATATCGGATGTAAAGGCTCTATGGGCCTGACCAAGATGCATGTGTGACAGCTATATTGAGTACGTCCTGACCAAGATGTATGTGTGACGGCTATAGTGAGTACGTCCTGACCAAGATGTATGTGTGACAGCTATAGTGAGTACGTCCTGACCAAGATGTATGTGTAACAGCTATAGTGAGTACGTCCTGACCAAGATGTATGTGTGACAGCTATAGTATAATATTTAGTAATGTTCTTCTTTCATACCCACCAAAGCCTGTGTGCAATGGTCATGGCGCACACCATGTGAGACGTATGTAGATGACTGGTCACCGGGAGTGGATCCCGTAGCCTACAGAATGGAGATCGGGTTCCCTACGTATCCAGCCACACAACTTTCTTCTTTAAAACTCTCTTTAAAATAAATTATGTTTTATTTATTCTTCCATTATCACGTTTAGTGACAGCGTTTACTCTTTAAAATAGTTCACTGACTATATAAATAATAATAAGGTAAACTACACATTCCAACAAACAGACTACACTATCCAACATCTGTTTTATCAAATTGTGTTCACTAAGAAATGTTAAGACTACACTATCCAACATTTTATCAAATTGTGTTCACTAAGAAAAAAAACCAAGAGAGGTAGAAGCTTACAAATTACAAAAAAAAAATATTAAAGGAAAAAAAGTTCAGCTGCCTAAGTGAACTTTTCTTTTAATTCTTGAACACATCAAAAACAGGTGTTTGAACTTCAACAGAATTTTGTTTTTTTTATACTGAAGTGCTTTTAAAATCTTAAAGAAACAAAATGTATGCTTTAGTCATCTCTTAAAAAGTAGATTTCTTTAAATTTTTTATCTTCCATATATACATCTAGAAACTTTAAATTGTTAATTTCCGCTAAGATAAACAAGTCATCTTTTGCTGACACAACTAATTTTAGCTATGTTCAAATAACATATTTACACAAATAGACGTGTTCTTGTACAACCATGTTTAATTATATTCGAACACAAGTTGACATAGACACACACATATAGTTGTTCTAGCGCAACTAATTATAGTTATGTTCAAATACATGTTCAAATAAATATTCACACACATATAGTTGTTCTAGAGCAACTAATTATAGTTCTGTTCAAATACATGTTCAAATAAATATTCACACACATAGAGTTGTTCTAGAGCAACTAAATATAGTTCTGTTCAAATAAATATTCACACACATAGATTTTTTTAGATCAACTAATTATAGTTCTGTTCAAATACATGTTCAAATAAATATTCACACACATAGAGTTGTTCTAGAGCAACTAATTATAGTTCTGTTCAAATACATGTTCAAATAAATATTCACACACATAGAGTTGTTCTAGAGCAACTAATTATAGTTCTGTTCAAATACATGTTCAAATAAATATTCACACACATAGAGTTGTTCTAGAGCAACTAAATATAGTTCTGTTCAAATAAATATTCACACACATAGATTTTTTTAGATCAACTAATTATAGTTCTGTTCAAATACATGTTCAAATAAATATTCACACACATAGAGTTGTTCTAGAGCAACTAATTATAGTTCTGTTCAAATACATGTTCAAATAAATATTCACACACATAGAGTTGTTCTAGAGCAACTAATTATAGTTCAGTTCAAATACACGATGAGACACACATTGAGACTTGTTAAATTATAGGAATATAATTGGGTATTTGCTTTGCACGAGTAAATCTTACGATTTAAAGTTTTTATATCAATAAATGGGTAGAATATGTGATATCTGTGTCTGTATGTTTATGTGTGCGCGATTATGTGTATGAGCGCGTTTGTTTGTATTGCCAGGTATCCACAGGTGATTCAATGACTACCTAGGCTATATAAGCTACAACACAAACTGCAGGCTGCCAGCAGTTGAAGTAATTTTTAAATTCAAAGTAAACAAAATAGTTAGGCCTTTAAGGATATGTTTTTTTAAGTGAAAGTTAAACTTAAGAAGCAACGGGAGAAGATGAGATGTTGGAATATAGAATAGAAATGGTTAATTTTTATTAGTTGAACATTAATTCTGTTTATTTATATTACACATTCAAATTCCTATCTATATACATTTGTTTTCTATGTGTTTGTAATTGTCCAGATTGGCTAATTGAGAAGCAATCAATGGCGCAGAATATCGAGGTGTCATAATCCAATTTTTACGGTACAATAACAGTGTACTATAACAGTACTATTTCAGTAAATAAAGGAAAAGTGAGTAAATTTCAATAAAAATGTAGACATTACCAAAATGTGAGATAAAGAAACATTTAACTATTATAACTACTAGTATCGCTTTTCCCACTGATCAGTGGTCATCACTTGAAACAATATTGTTCACAGCCGAGTATTTGTTACTAACTTCGATACATGTAGGTAGTCACCAAGTGAACTACATTGTTCACAGCCAAGTATTTCTGACATACTTATAAATGCTGCTACTAGACCATTTTCTTCAAATATTCATCTTACCCGAGTCATACCTAGCACCGGTCGTACGACACATTTACGCCCACCCCCCCCCCCCCCAGGTAGGCTACGTTGTTATCGTATACAATGTATCTAAAAGCATAAGAATAATGATATGTGTGCATGGTTCAATGTTGTTATATTTAGCCCAGGGAGTATTCAATTAAAATGTACTTATCGTACATACAATCGATATAACCATAGGCTACATAACAATCAACTTTAATATAAGCTACATAACAATCAACTTCAATATAAGCTACATAACAATCAACTTTAATATAAGCTACATAACAATCAACTTCAATATACGCCACATAACAATCAACTTCAGTATACGCTACATAACAATCAACTTCATACATGCGATACTTAGTATAGGGCAGCACCTTCCAAAATGTATTTCTCTTTATTTATATTACAGTTATATTATTTTGGTAGAAGGGGGGGGGGGAGGGGTGTCCCTCCCCCCCCCCCCCGCTTTCATTGTAGTAGTCATGGTTTGTTAGGGTCCCCAGATCATATATCTCTGGCTGAGGTCTGTTACAACATTTTACATGTTTCTACATACACATCTAGTCCTGTGATAGCTTAGTTAGTAGAATACACACCACAAGTGAAGAAGTAAAATAGAACTTCTTGGTACATTTCAATGCTGTGTTACCGTGTCAACGCGACACATCAAATAAGACACGGGTCAGAGGTGAAACATATTAATGACCTACAGTTAGTTGTGTGTTAAATGTAGGCCAAAGATCTTATTAGATATGCCAACTTTTCTGTTGATTTAGTTGGATTTATCCAACTTCATTTTCCTGTTCACTGTATTTTTGGTTTACTTGATTTGAACTTTATTATATTGTAGATTTTCTTTATAGAAATTTTAATAATTATAACTATTTATGAAGAAAAATTATAAGTTTATTTCAAGAGATGTAAATGAGAACAATTATTCATTGAGTAGGTCAATATAGAGCGATTGATACAAGTAGGTTATACAATAATTAACAAAAAAATTGTGTATTTTCTACAAATATTTTGATTGACTTTTGATAGCTCATAATACAAAGAGACATAATTTCGTTGGAGCTGGAAAAATTTGAACAAAATTAAAACGATGTGTAGCTAGAAAGATAAAATATTACACACAGGAAACTGGTTGAAATTTCCCGCTTCAAACACATCAATCAATATAATTTCATAAAACATAAACAATAAATATTTACTGACCTTTGGTCTCAACCATTTCACACCATACCGTGGACCCCCTCTGAATAGCACAGTTGAATTAGCTGGGAACTTTGGGTCCTCAAACAATGTTTTAGATTTCAGACAACGTTTTTTAATTTCATCGTATGTCTCAGCCATGGCTGTCGATACAATTGTGCACGGTTACCTGAAGCACTTCAAAGTTCACAGATTGAGCAGAGCTAGTGAGAGAGAAGGAAGGGGGATGGAGGGGGTCGCTGTGTTGTACAGACTTAGCTGGCAGGTTTTGTAGCCTCTGTTGTAATAAGTTTCCTACTTTAAATAAGATCTCTGCCAGTGTCATTCGCAAAGTAGATCACAATACTGAACATTTCAATAATAAGCCACCTTAAAAATAGCAAAGCTAATTAGTAAATACAGTGACGAATTTTGAAATTTCCCTGTATGTTCACAAAGCCTGAAAATCGTATGTAGACTCGAATGGTATTTTAGAAATGTATAAAATATGCAGAAAGGTGTTGGAAATTTTCAATTCATTTATTAACCAGACAAGTAAATTAAATTATACACGATACATTCCAATTTGCAAATGACAGACTTTGTTATTGATGTCAGTGGTATAAGATAACTATGTAAACTTAACTACACTAACATATCAATAACTTGTTATATTCTCAATAACTTGTTATATACTCAATACTTGCTTAACCATCGAGCCAAAAAATATTATTATGTGCACGCGATTTATATTTTACTTGCATTAAAAATAAACATCAAGCATTTATCAACGACTAAATATGTTAACAAAAGGAGAGAGGGGGGGGGATAATATTCTTTCAGCTTCGTAGATTCCAGCTAGATTTGATCCTTTCACTTCGTATTTTCCAAAGTAATGTATTGGCTGCATCGGTGAACCTCTCTCATCAGGCTTTACAACACTGACATATATTTATCACATTGACTTAGAAAATTGAATATTAATACTCGTAAGCTAAAATGGTTAAAATGCTCAAATTAAAGACGAATTGATTTGTTTTTATTGTTAAGTGAATGTATTACAAGAACAAGGAATGTGCTTTAAAATGCTTATAATAAGTTAAATCAGCAATCCAATCTGTCTGATAACGCAACAAATTATCTGGCTGAAATGGTTTTATACTACCACCTCCCCACTACTCAGCTAGATATTTTCTTTAGAGTTTAAGACAAACTTAAGACAGTTAAGACAATTTTTTTTTTATATTTCTTATGGATAAGCAGACAATGCTACCTCATATTGCCCCGTATGTTTAAGAACCCACTTCCGGTAAAAAAAAAATCTTACCCAATCTAATTATTTCAGGGTCTTCATAATTTTACCGAGAGCCTTAATTTATCTGAGAATCTCTGCGCTGGGCACACGAGAACCTAAGAATGGCCTTACTGTTAAAAAAAAAGTTGTATTTATTGTTCAATTTTTTTTCAAATCATAAGATGTCTACATTTTTGTTTAGCACTAATTCAAAATACTTGTGAAAGCAAATGCATTTCTTACTTTTATTACTGAAATAATTAAATATATTTGTTCGTACATTACACGGACAATATAGGCCTACTGTCTAGATATGGTATAGACCAACCATGTATTGAACTCCTTACTAATACTTTAGTTATCATTATACCAGAAATGGCAGGAATAATGTGTGTGTTCTTTTGAAATGTCACAGTAAACAAGAAGTGGGTGGGTGGCGGTCACATGTCAACAAACAGAAGACAGTGATATATATACTCTGCTAATAACTCTTATCTAAGCTTGTGCCATACGACTTACCTGTACATTTACGATCTCAGACTTGTTTGTTGCCAGACAAGGCCGGATAGGACAACGTTAGCAGTTAGAAACTCAGGGCAGCTAAGTGGACATGGTAAGTCTCTAGGCTTAAAGATTAACACGAAGTTATTCATGGACAATAGTAAGGAATTTTTTATATGGTAATAACGGTTACTCATAAACTCTGTGTTGGATGCCTAGAATAGTGTTTGTGTTGTAATGCCTAGTATAGCGTTGTGTTGCATTCTTAGTATTGTGTTTATGCTGCATGCCTAGTATAGTGTTTGTGACGTGATGCCTAGTATAGTGTTTGTGTTGGATGCCTAGTATAGTGTTTGTGACGTGATGCCTAGTATAGTGTTTGCGACGTGATGCCTAGTATAGTGTTTGTGTTGGATGCCTAGTATAGTGTTTGTGACGTGATGCCTAGTATAGTGTTTGTGTTGGATGCCTAGTATAGTGTTTGTGACGTGATGCCTAGTATAGTGTTTGTGTTGGATGCCTAGTATAGTGTTTGTGTTGGATGCCTAGTATAGTGTTTGTGTTGGATGCCTAGTATAGTGTTTGTGACGTGATGCCTAGTATAGTGTTTGTGTTGGATGCCTAGTATAGTGTTTGTGTTGGATGCCTAGTATAGTGTTTGCGACGTGATGCCTAGTATAGTGTTTGTGTTGGATGCCTAGTATAGTGTTTGTGACGTGATGCCTAGTATAGTGTTTGTGTTGGATGCCTAGTATAGTGTTTGTGACGTGATGCCTAGTTTAGTGTTTGTGTTGGATGCCTAGTATAGTGTTTGTGTTGTAATGCCTAGTATAGTATTTGTGTTGGATGCCTAGTATAGTGTTTGTGTTAGATCCCTGTTACTTTAATCAAAGATATAAGAAATAGTTTGAAACGTTTTAAAAAAACTGTTACATATCACATTTCTTTATGAATTACAGGCATGAATAATCTAAATCGGAAAAAAACCGCTATTATTTTTTTTATATATTGTTGTGTTGTATATTATATAGGTTGTGTAATATTAATCCGTTTATGCCATTAAAAACAGAACTGAGGAGAGTGGTGCTGACGATACATTACAGGGCCCACGTTTGTAAAGACTCATCGAGCCTGAAGCACCGTAGTTGTTTTTTTTTTTGTTTGTTTTCAAATCTACATTTAATTTGTTCATTCATATGGCGTACAGTTTCGTAAACAGGGTCCACAAGCCTTCCAACTCTGGGACCTATTATTTCTCTCGCCGGCTGTGTGTGTAAATACTTTTAGGATAGACAAGCAAAATGTCTTTTTAGGTCCCACATTTTAAAGGGTCATCATGTTTAACAGTTAGGTGTTGTCAGAGAGGTCCTCATGTTTAACAGTTAGGTGTTGTCAGAGAGGTCCCCATATTTAACAGTTAGGTGTTATCATATTTAAAAGATTATTAAGGGGGCCTAATATAACGTAGGAATAGCTCTAGATAAATGTCTCTAGATAAATGTCTCTATATTAATGTCTCTAGATAAATTGCTCTAGATAAATGTCGCTATATTAATGTCTCTAGATAAATGACTATATAAATTGATGTAGATAAATGTCTCTATATTAATGTCTCTAGATAAATTGCTCTAGATAAATGTCGCTATATTAATGTCTCTAGATAAATGTCTCTAGATAAATGTCTCTATATTAATGTCTCTAGATAAATGACTATATGAATTGCTCTAGATAAATGTCTCTAGATAATTGTCTCTAGATAAATGGCTATCACAGCTGTGGTAGCCAGTCAGAAATACCACACACTCATATCATACAAAAGAGACAGTGAGGTTGATCTTTCATAATAATATGCATTACCTAATTACCAATTGAACTGATTCATTTGTTTTTGTTCCATGTCCCTGAAGATGAGATGATTATCTCTGAGATCCTTAACTACTAGTGGGACAGTTTTGCTGTGACTTTCTTTCATCTCCACCATAGCCGATATTGCATTGTAGCTGAATGGCCATGGAGGCACTACGGGAGGCATATGTAGGTGAATGGGGCCCGATGGGAGTTGAACCCGTGACCCTCGACATGCAGGTCGTGCTGCAGCATAAAGATCCGGCTCGCTACAAAAGAGTCACCAAGCGACACGTAAACTGATTCATAAGCTGATTCATTAACCAGATGTTCCTACCAAACCTTATTTTTGTATCTACAAACTTTAAGTAACTTATATCAACATCCATTTTTTATTATTTTTATTTTTTTGCAAATTATCAGCTCCCAGAAATCGCAGTTTTCTATAAATGACATACTTCTACAACATGATACTACAAGCTATATGGTACTACAAACCTCTTGATACTACAAACCCTGTGATACTACAAACCTCATGATACTAAAAATCATATGATATTACAAACCCAATGGCAAAAATAAGGGAGGGGTCGGTCCGCCCCGTAAAGCACTTTATCTGCTGTCAGAGGAGGCAACATTTTAGGTGTCTGGTACCGTGGTACTCTTAGACTATAGACTTATTCAGTATGAAATTGTTCAAATTACAAATAGTTCAGGTTAAAATATTTTTTCCCGTAATATAGATAAAAAAATTAATCAATTCCAACAACAATTACAAAAAAAAAAAAGATTTGCCCAAAATGTCCGTCGCCGACCAAGCCGGAATTCTAATATATTTAAATGAAGCAATCACTCTGGCACTGAATGGGATGGCGTCTGCCTTTCTTAACGTATCTCAGAATCTGATATAAATCTTGTAAATTCCTTTTGCGTTTTGTATTAGTTTTTTTTTAAACTATTAAATCGCCGGGACAGGGTTTCCACTCATTAAGACCGCTAGTGATGTAGAGATTTGAAAGTAAAAAAAAACACGAAAAAAGTTGCCAGATAATTTCAATGTTATAAATGAAATAAAGATCAAATGTTTGCAAAGGTAAGGAACTAAATTAAATATATAGAGAAATAACACCGGACGTTCGAATATCAAAGCATGTTCGTATTCTGAGTCATTTTAAGATACTTTTATTAGTTTACAAGTTATTTGACACTTAAGGCATTTGTTTTTTTAATATGGGGGCGGAATTTTTATAGTCTATCTTGTCCTTACAAACGCTATTTATACCACTGTACAAACCATATGAAACTACAAATCACACGTTCTTATAAATACGACCTTGTCTCTGACTTCCTACTTTATCATTTATTTTAATTTTTCTTAATTAAAAAATAATTTATCAGAGAAATATATATAGAGACTAATAATAGAGACTAATAATAGAGACTAATAATAGAGACATAATAGAGACTAATAATAGAGACTAATAATAGAGACTAATAATATAATAGAGACTAATAATAGAGACTAATAATAGAGACTAATAAGTTAATATCAGAGGAAACGTATCTGACTTTTGACTTTACATTAAAAAATAAAAGTATTTTAAAATGGAGCTGAAATTAGTTATATATATATATATATATATATATATATATATATATGTATATACATATATATATAGGCCTATATATCTTCCAGTGTAAACTAACCTATCGGTGTACTCTTAAGTCTTAAGCAATAAATATTGTACACATGTTTACCAGCATGTATTCCTAGCACTAGAGAAAATAAGCAAGGGTTTATTATTTTTTTTTTTGCATTCAAGAATCGTTCACCTCTACATTCTTGACTTTGACTGACTGGGGAGTGGGGGGGGGGATAATCAAAGAATTATCAGTTTGAGAAGATTTGATGATTGGAATTTTGAACCTATATCGACCGCTGACACACACTGCCAACTTCTTCAAGTAGTTACATTTTTCATTTTAACACAGATAAGATTAATATTAAAAACCTCTTCTACTGCACAAACAGTACAGACAGAAATTAAACTTTACGTAGAGACTAGAGAACATTTTGCGTAAGTTTGATTTTTGATTTTATAGTGAGGGGAAAATATTGTGATTGTATTTCTTTTATTTGTTTATAAAAACGTTAAATCAACTAACCAATAAATAAGTAAAAGTAAATAAGATTTTAAGTTCTTCCTTTTTCTGTAGATTATTTGCGTAAACGTAAGTTGGTAGTTGTAGTAATATTCATTGAGCACTAGTGGTAGTGGTGCATTCAAAAGGGGGGTGGGAGTACATGGAAGATCTTGTTAAAAAATCTTCAACTCCCTGGTGACTGGAAGGAGACCATTTGACCAATCTGCATTGAAAGTTGATCATTTCGGCTCACTATTTTCTAGTTTGATAAAATAACAGTCAAATCTTGACTGTTTAGATGAATCTACAATCATTCACCTGCCTTTAACTTAATGTTTCTGTCGTGTTTCCTCTATCAACTACATCCCGTGAGGGCTGGTCCATTAATTATGTCAACAACTTAGGGGAAGAGTCTGAAAAAGTTTGAAAGTTGTTGATTTAGGTGAGAAGGTCTAAATTATTTTTGACGTCAACCATGTTATTCCATAAAAAAATTAATTGTATCAATTTTTATAAATTATTTTTTAAAAAAAACTTTGTTTTGCACCGCCACTCAGTGCCGGCTTTAGGTATAGGCGATATAGGCAGCTGCCTAGAGCGGCATTATTTCAAGGAGCGGCAAATTCCAGCAAAATAAAATAAAATAAAAAAAAAATGAAAATAAAAAATAAAATGAATTTGAGAAAGTGTAGAATTAAATAAGAGCACAAAATTGCTTAGAATGGCGACAACAAATAAGTCACGATGATTAACGCTCTATCTTAATTTATTACAATCACTATTATGACATCTCTATTTTCAAAATTATTTTCTTATTTTGCATTTAACAAAATTAGATCCAGATATAATGGATGATCCTGCTAAATGGACAGATATAAGTGATAAAATTCGTTGTTTTCTTATTCAGCATGATCCAAAGCAGATTAAAATGAGTCTGGTTATCCAGAAGATGAAAGTGGAGACAATTTTCTAATTACCTCTATACACGCAAGCTTGCTAAAATGAGAAACTTTAAAAAGGAAATGGTTGATGTATTCTACGCCAGTAGATAAGGTATATTGTTTTTGTTGCAGAATATATAACAGGAGTGAATCTGCCTTAGCAACACATGGTAATTGTGACTGGAAAAATATGTCAAGTATATTGCAGCATCATGAAAAATCTCCAGATCATTTATCCAGTTATTATGATTGGAAAGAACTAAAAATGAGGATAACAAATAATTAAACTATTGATGACGTGAATCAGCGCCTTATAAACGTGAAGCGAAACACTGGAAGGATGTATTAGAAAGAATAATATCTTTGGTCATAGTACATGAAGTTCAAAATGTACCCCCTGAGAGGGCAGTCTGATCGGTTATATAGGCCTACACCTCATAATGGAAACTTTTTGAAATTTGTTAAAGTTATTGCAGACTTTGATCCGGTAATGAAAGAACATATAAACCGTTTAAAATCAGATGAAATTCATGACCATTATTTATGATAAGAGGGGACCATGCTACGATAACAGAGCGAACATGCGGAGAATACATAATGGTGTCAAAGCAAGAATTAAAGAGCTAAATCGCAGAGCCTTTTATGTCCCATTCAATGTGCATTTGGTGGTGAATGATGCCGTAAACTGTTGTTTGGAAGCAGTACGGTTTTTTGAGGTAATTCAAAATATATACACCTTTTTTCTGCATCAACACATCGCTGGAATGTATTGTTAGAATATGTCAAAAACAAAGAGGCAGCAAGTTTAACTGTTAAAAAGTTATGCGCATCACGCTGGGAAAGTAATTCGATACCAAACAGTTGAAATTTACGATGCACTCGTATCAATTGCTGATGGACCACGTGGAACCCAGTCCCGTGCAGAAGCTAAGGGAATTGCACAAAAAATGCTCGATTTCAAGTTTATTTGTTCATTAGTGATTTGGTATGATGTTTTATTTGAGATTAATATATCTAGCAAAACATTTCAAGAAAAGATCTTCATTTTAAAAAATCAATTCAACAATTGACTACAACTAAAACTATGCTCCAGAATTAAAGAACAGATGAAGGCTTTGCCAAAGCAATTACAACAGCTAAATCATTGGCTGAAGATTTTAGTATTGAGTACAATTTCCCTACGGAAATACAAATAAGATCTCGACTAAGAAAGAGACAATTTGACTTTGAAGTTTCACACGACCCGATTCTTGAGCCAGAAATGAATTTTAGAGTAAATTTTTTTAACCAGATGTTGGATACTGCAATTCAATCAGTTAATGATCGATTTATGCAGTTAACATCTCATAGCGATTTATTTGGATTTTTTGTATGTCATTAAAAAACTGGAGAAATATGATAAAAGAGAGGTTTTCAAAGATTGCATGGACCTTCAATTAGCTTTAACATCTGAAAACGAAGATTCAGCAGACATTTATTTAATAGAACTGTGCGATGAATTATTTGCTTTATCAGGGAGAATTACAGAAAAATCAAGCCCTATAGTTCTATTTGACTATCTATGTGGAATGGACTTGGTTGCCTAGAGTTATATTAGACTATCTGTGTGGAATGGACTTGGTTGCCTAGAGTTATATTAGACTATCTATGTGGAATGGACTTGGTTGCCTATAGTTATATTAGACTATGTGGAATGGGCTTGGTTGCTCTTTTTCCGAATGCGTACGTGGCATTGCGAATTTCGCTTAACTCCCGATACAGTGGCGAGTGCAGAGAGAAACTTTTCAAAGCTCAAACTCATAAAACATATCTTCGTTTTACCATGTCTCAGCATCGTTTGGTTGGTTTTGCTACAATATCTATAGAGAAAACGATTGCAGAAGATTTGGATCTGACTGAAGTTATTGAAGAGTTTGCCTCTGCAAAAGCTAGAAAAGCATATTTTTCTTGAATTCTTTTCAATCGTTTTAATGCTTAATAAACATGACATTTCATTTTTTTTTATATTTTTCTATACTTTTTTAACCTAGCAAAAAAAAATCCTAAAACACACTACGTATACTTAAAACTCTTTAACTTTTATAAAGTTGGTAAATTTAAATAAATTGTTATGAAGAATGAAGACCAGTAATAAAACTATAAATATATCATATTTTTATTTTCATAATTTGGACTTATTTCAAAATAAATAGCATTTATAGAGTTTTCTCAGAAAATGAAACTAAAAAGGGCGGCATTTTTGTCCTTGCCTATATCACAAAAATGTCTAAGGCCGGCACTGCCGCCACTGTTAGCTAGTCTGGGTGTTGTGTGCCTGCCACACTAGCTTTATTGGCGGCGCTGATGCAGGGTTTTTATACTTCTGATCGGCCAGATTGTCCACCAACGGACAGAGAGGGGTGATGTAGTGTACCTAGCCCCTCTGCGAGAACCGTCAAGTTGGGACAATTTGAGACAATTAACGCCCTTAGAAGTAATTTTACCATTACAATTTTAAAAAGCACAAATAAAAATTTTGAATTGGTCTAATACGTGTATTTCATTCTAAGAATTCGGTCAGATTTTCTTGTCGGACACCCTGTACGTCCATTCGTCAATATGAATTATATATTTTATTGAATTCATCGTTGTGGCACTTGAATGAAGGTCGCGAATGTCATCTTCTATCCCATGCACGTCCTGTACTTGTACTCTTGTAAAAGTTATTAACCTTTTTTTTTAAATTAAAGCCACCTGCGTAAAATACGAATATTTTATAGCATGAGGTCGATGGAGTCGCAATGTGTATATTTTATATGGTAAAAGTCGTAAAAATCAACAACTTATATTAAGAACATTTCGTAAATTAAACAACTGGATCATCAGTAGCCAAACAAAACTCATAAAAGAGTCGCATACTGTTATATAATATTTGAGGGTCGTAGATGGGAATTAGTTTTGATAGGGTCTCGTTGAGTTTATTTCAGGCAAATTAGAATTTAAAGTTTGTTATTTCGTGTTATATTTGGGGTGGGTTATTTTGTTTATTAATATTTTGTTATATTTTTTATAAGTTTATATTTAAAAGGAAGGGGGAGGGGGTAAAAAAATTGACGGATCAGACAACTGAAACATTTACTAGATAGAAATGTCAATTAAGCTGAATAACAGCTAACCACCAAATATTTCATATTAACATCCAATAACATGGTTGATAAGGGAACTTTGATGTGCCAGAAACATTTCACTTTTTTTTTAAATACTGGTTGGTCTAACACCGCGGTGTCCCTGGCCAGTTTTCTCTGGCGAGAGTGTCTTTAGGCTTGCGGAAGCCCTATTCAGGTTTATAGTTAGCACATGCCTTAGGCCGCCCCTGTCCCTGGGTGCACAAAGTTTGCATTATATACCTCCTTTTTTAATTTTTTTTACGCCGCCATTGCCAGCATGATAGGTTGTAGTGTGCCTACCACACCAGCATTGTTGGCAGCGCCTTATGCACGTATGCCATGCCTACAAAGCGGCGGGGTGAGTGTGCCCGCTAACATCCGCCGGGATGGCAGAAAGAAGGGTTTTTAGCAGGGGTGGGGTGTCGGCCAAAATATTCGCCGACACCGACACCGGTGTCGGTTTTCTAAAATCCGCCGACACCGACACCGGGAGGGGGGCAAGGGAAGATAATTGTGTATTTTTCCCTTTATATATCTCATACTATAGATATAAAGATGCTCGTCTAATTCTATATTTATTCTTCTTAGCTCTAAAACCCATTTAGGGTCCGTTGATCAAATGGCACTGGGTCGCCCAAGAAACATTAAATTATTTACTTTTTATCTATTGTAGTGTATTTCTCTTAGGATAGTGCGACACCTACCCCTCTCGGGCCGCGGTAAAATTATCAAATGTCGACCGGTCTGCAGCGAGAAAAAGGTTAGGGACCACTGCACTAACACACACACCACTTCTATGGTACCGGTAGCTTTATTTTGTTTGAACAAAATAAATATTGCCTTTGTATCTTACTAAGCTACTCTTTCAAATCAAGTTTGTCGGCATTTTTATTTTTCGACCTCACCATGAATATACCTAATTTTATAGATGAATATAAAAAAAAACTTAAAGAAGGTATAATTATGTTGCAGCACGCATTGTATGGGGTTAATTTGTAGTGTAATTACTAAATAACAAAAGTAAATAAATAATATTCCCGAACTGTGCAGTTAAATGTGTTTATTTAAATAATTATGCACAGGGCGCCGAGCTAGACGGGTCTCCGAAATAGTAATCTTGAAAACAATGTTCAGCTTCTAAACCAGACAAGAGCAATTTACGTCCCGTTAAACGTTTTGATTTGACCCACAGATCACTCCCCTTTTTCATTTACATTGATAACATTTACATTTATTTTAGCTCACATAAAGTATTATAAACACCCCAGTGATCTGCTCTTGGTCCAGCCCTTCAATCAAATTTAAGAACCTATTGTGGTTCTTCAGCAGTTATAAATTTACATCCCTGATCTGCGATTTTGCAGCATGTCCATTACGATGAAAAAAAAAGTTATCAGTTGTACATGTAACATTGAAAGGTCACGAAAAACACTAGATATGGACATCAAGAGTAGCTGCAGTGAATACATTGAAGTAACAAAATTGCATGGTTTACTTTAAGATATACCACAGCATGTGGGATGTTATTTTTATAGTAAACCTGAAGCGGCCAATTCGCTACTTTTAATAAGTTATCATTTATGTGTAGGCTTATGCTCAAATATTGGTCAAGATTATTATTAACGATTGCCTAAGCCAGCAAGTCACTGCAAAGTACAGACATATCCAACAACACTAGAGTAATGATGCTTGGAAGTTTATAAGTGGCCATTCAGAGAACGCAGAATGCTGAAATAAAATTACGGCAAGGGCTACAGACAATGATAAAAGATGGTTGTTCCAGACCTATTTTTTAGAAAAGAGAGAGACGTATGAAGACACTACATACTTAACAGTTAATAGAGGAAGGAATCGTTATTTTACACCCTAATTAAACCTGAAATATGTAGTGAAAATGTTTGTATTGTAATAGGTGGGGGGGGGGCTGGCGCCTCAACAGCTCCAGCTACGGACTGGGCTTTAATGTAGTGCCATTGTGACGTAGACTGGTCATGTTTCAGTCTGGCTGAGAGAAATTAAGCTGTGTAGAGTGTTAGTTGTGAGTTAACTTTGATTGTAGCAACATTTGAAACAGATCATTCTTTGAAATTCTAAAAGACTTGAATAGGTTTGTGTGTAATCTTTCTCCAACATGGATATTGATAGAGAGAAGCAAACTAAAAATTTCTCATGATTTACAATGATTGAGTGAATAACAGAGTGAACATAGCCAGTAGCCTTCCAATCTGCTTTCAGTCAAAAGTCTGTTAATGTTGACAAGTTGTTGTAATGTAGAGAATCTCGCTTTGGAAAATAAAACATTTGTTGATAAACAGATTTACCAAGTATTTTTTAAAAAGAAAAGAAGAACTTAAGAAAACTTTAAATTAAAGATTTGCTAAGAACTATCTGATGTTGTTCTGGATTATTTAATTAAAGTTCTAGTATTTTTTTTTTGGGGGGGGGGGAGATTTTTGCGCCGACACCGGACAAGTACAAATGACGTTTCTTTATATTTGAAAAAAAAATTATTTTCTCTTAAATCTAACTACAAGTGGTTTGTGGTTACTGAAATAGGACTCATAATTGAAAACATCCGAAAACTCCGTCAATTGTTGCATAGCTCTGATACTTTCAGTTAAACTCAGAACACAAGCTTACTATTTCATTTGATGAGTTTCTTACTAAATCTTGGTGAAACTACGTGCTGCAGTATTTCGCACCAAATGAATGGGTTATTGAACGTACAAGGTGTAGAATGGGGCCATATATATAATATATAAGTCCCTTAGGAGCCCTGAAGCCCGGCCCTCAGAGGTCCTATCGCGAAATGAACTTTCGATGTACACATGGCAGGCCAAGACCTACAAAATGATATATACATCATAGGACTTATGGTTGCTGAGATATAGGGCGCTCCATTATTAATATAGCTTATATAGTAAAAAACGGTACTTTATAAGCCCCCTTTTACGGCCCTGAGAGGTCAGATCGCGAAATGGAAAAAAGTCATTTCTTGGCAGGCCAAGACCTACAAAATGATATATACATCATGGGTCTAGGACTTATGGTTGTTGAGATCTAGGGTGATGACGGACGGACAGACAGACAGACAGACAGACAAAACGGGGACAATAGAGCATTTTTTTTTCGAAAATGCTCTAAAAAAACACTATGGCTGAGGCGCGGGGAAAAAAAGCGAGACGCACGAGGCGAATTAAACTAGGTTGTGTGCTACCGACCGACCCGCTAGTATCTCTTATTTTTCTCGTATTTCAAAGCTAAAAATTGCTCGATCAACGGCTCTTATCTAAAAAAAAAAACTCGTATGTTTTGGCACTCGTATGTCGATGTACCACTGCACATTGAAATTTTGGCTTATAACACTTCGAACTACGAATATTTCTGTTCAAGAATAACAATGTTCAACAATTTTTAACATTGGGCCATGAAAGCAATAAAGGGCCCCTAAAAAATTGACAACAAAAAGGGTATGAAATCACTATTAAGTTTAGATATTCTGAGACCTCATAATTTTATGAGGATCAGGGGAAAATTTCTTTTTAACCTCTCATGTGTCCAAGTCCTTCTCAGTCCATTTATGGCTATTTATGGCTGTACACTGTACACTCTTTCTACCCGCAAGAGTGGGCTCGCCCATTTGTAAAGATTTAGTTTCAATTCAAACACCCTTACTATTCCATCTACAGTGTTGGCCTATTTGAAATAAATCTCCAGGTCATCGATTGCAAATAAGAAACTGGTTGCGTGTATACAATTCGTTGTCAAACAAGTTTCACGCATCGTTTAACCTGATTGATAGGGTAGCCTACAGCCTGTAACAAAATCTGACAAGTCATTCCTCTTACTTACTCAAGAGCGCTTATGTGTATTTTTTTCATTCGCTAAATTTGAAATATAATTAATACTTCTTCATTTCACTTACGTTTGGTAGTATATTTATAGAAATATTTTATTTAGTCTGTTACTTTAAGATATTGACTTCATCAATTTTGATAATAATAATTATTATTTATAAATTTAGCATTAAACATATTTAATAAAAACTCATATTATGTTCTTCAGACTCAGACGAGGGCTTCATATTTTTGAATTTTGTTCGACCATAATTATCTCTAAGCTCAATATTTTAAATAATAGCATCAACATTGATTATTATTTCATGATTTTTATTGTTTACGTTTATTTATTTATTTTTGTATGAGGTATTGCATCTGTTTTATCCAATACCATAGGTAAATTTTAAATACTAGTCTAAATAATCTTTTAGGTTTAGGAGATATTTTTTTTTCAGTCTGTATAACTTATTTTTATTTATATCTTATAAAATATATTTTAACTTTCTCGATAGGATTAGGGCTGCCGCAAGGGGGGGGGGCAACTTAAATACATGTCAGAGCCCCGTTCTTTCATTTATTTTGCTGCTAAATATGTGGTAAAGGGGTTCATGATTGTGAATTATGCAGAGGATTTTTTTTTAATCCATGCGCTTTCGGTATATATTTCTGTTACAACTCATTAAACCATACGTTCAGTGCCGCTAAGTAGAGTGAAATTGGGATTTAAGTTCATAATTTGTCATTAATAGCTTTTTATTTTTTTTTTTTCAGGACATTCAGAAATGGCAGCAAAACGGTTAGTCCAGATTGTGTTCACAATAGTTGATTCTCGCTGTAAAAGAGCTACAAAAGAGTTTAACAATGACTGCAAGATCCAACAGCATTGCTTCAAAAGCATCCATTAATGATGTAAAAGTTCCATCTTCAGACTCAATCACTAAATGTCGTAAACCTTTCGAAGCCAATGAAAACTATTCTAATACAACAGAGTGGAAAATAAACTACGTAAAAGATGCTAGTGGACTAAAATATAAATTGGTTAAAGATAAAGAAGGGGACACTATTGCGTGTGAAAGTAAAAGTAAAGAACATCTTGTCACATCTTCACTTCTGTCTAATAGTAGACCTACAACTTTAGAAAAAGTTTACTTAAGTAAAATGCATTCTACGGAAAAAGAAAGCACTGGAATCTTGTTTGAACCTTCATTATTGGCCAGTAGTACATTTTTAAGCCAAGTAAGGTCATTTTCTTTTTCTAAAGTAGTTTTGCTTGCATGGTAGGCATATGGCTATACCGCTATACTATTAATAAGTATTACTAATTCTTTACATTTTTTTTCAATGCACGATGATTTCAGGAAGCATGAATTGTTTTAATTGCACTGATTTTTAAAATCAAACTTACAATTTTTTTAATTAGTAAAAAAAATAATTTATGGCAGGCCTATTTTTTTTATCATCATTTATTTTTGTAGGAAGAAACAGCAGCTTTCATAAAGGAAAACATTAAACAAAGAGAATGTACTCAGTTTGTACCAAAGGGGTTAGTATTTATTGAATGCATCACCTTAGTTGAATTAAATAAGTAAATAGCAGATTTTATTGAATTTAAAAAAAAAAAGTTACATAATGTAAAAATTCTGACAAAACATTGAAAAAGCATCATAATCCTAAACTTGTGTGAAATTTAAATGTATATTTTAGATATAAAATAGAATTTCAGAATTAGAAAACATATTTTCCACTCAGTTTCTGCCAGACTGTACACATTTTTATGGGTTGAGTAGTCTGGCCTTTTGTCAACCTATTAGTCATTTTTTTTAAATGGAAATATCATTAAGTTATTTAACAACACTTGAAAACAAAGCATTATTTTCATTATTTTCAAGAGATGGTTTTCATGATATAAGTGATGAGCAGTAAAGGCGAGTTTTATTTATTCAGTTGCATTAAAATAAATCTTTTTTTTTTATTATGTTTTTTTTAATGTTCTAGAGTATAATCTTGTCATATATTATCAAAATGAGAATAATTCATAGAACCATTATATATATAGGGTGGGGATGCCTATACCATTTGAATATTTTTTTTTCTTATTCACTTTCCCTTTTGCTGCCTTAAAAATAATGCAGCAGTTGAAAGGTTGTTTTTTCCCCATTATACATGACTCACAAGTGAGAATTCAGGATTGAATGTTGATACTCTAACTACAGCACTAATTATAAAATTCAATGTAAAGCTTATTTCTTGTTCAGATGATCACATTTATTTGTTAGAAGATTATATATTGAAAAAAAATCTTCATTCAGTGTTCATTTAAATGATAACTGCAGTAAAAAAAAGTGTTAAACATCCTTTAAATAAATTTACTTTATAAACATGAAATGTGTAAATTAATAATGTTTCCAGAGCCACTACAAGGGGATATAACCCAAGCACTTGTCAGGGGCCCCAAGCCTTTGGGAGCCCTGTCACTTTGTAATTGTTATTTATTTATTTTGCTACATTATTAGCACGAAAGAAGGTTAGTAGGGCCCTATATAAGCTGGAGTAGATTGCTTAGAGTAAAGCAAACACAATGATTTAGATAAGCTGATACAAATTTCAAAAACCAAAATTAGTGACAGCTAATTAAACAGTTTTTTAAACAGTATATTTACTGAATCTGTTGTTGTGATGGCTTCATGGTAGTTGTTCTTTCAAAAGTTCAATTCCTTGGAAATTTGAGGTTTTAATAAGAAAATTTATAAATCATAAATAGCAGTTATTGACCGGATTATTTCTATTCAATATACAAATATTTACAGACATATATTTCCTTTAAATTTTAGAGAACGGTGTCATTGTGGAAAAAGTGAAGCTAATCACTCTGTTGATGTCACCAAAAGTAATTCATCAGGTATATGGTCATTAAATCAGTGTACCAAGCAAGTTCCATGTGACTGTTTTGGACAAATACAATTTAGAGGATTTGGGAGCTGCATGACTACACCTTTAGTATGTTTCAAATTAGTTACTTTGATTGATTGATTTTTTTTTTTGCTTATCACTTGTTTTTTAAATTTACTGCACAATTTTATTTTTTAACAATTAAATTTTTTTTTTGAACTCTCAAAAAAGAAAAAAAAAATGCTATTATAGTCTAGAAAGCATGAATATTAATACATGTACGTTTTGAAAACCTTTTTTAAGATTTTCTATACTCCTTTCCATCTTACCATTTCTTCACTGGGATCGGAAACTTCTAAACAAAATACCTCATCCTTTCATTTAATGCCCTTAATATTTTTTAGCTTAAATCTAATTTTTTTTTAATATCTTTTATTATAAAAAAAAAGATTTTTTAATATAATATAATATTATCATAAGCCGTTGGGGATTTTTTTATTATTACAATATAATTAATGTTGCCAAATAATACTAATTTCTATTTAAATTTTTTTTACAGTATGCCAGAGTAGATTCAGAAAGTGACTGTAATGATATCTGGAACCTTATGATCCAACATTGGAAGATGCCAAAACCTCGTTTGTTAATATCAGTTACTGGTGGTGCTCAACGATTTGAGTTAAAGCCACGTCTCAGCTCAATTCTCAAGCAAGGTCTCATTGAAGCTGCAATTAATACAGGTGTTTTTACTGTCATCAAATTCAGGATTTTAATGCTTTTAACAAATATTTTTTCATCAATAATTTAAAGTTGCTTTATTTAAAGAAATGGATAAACATTTTTTTTTTATTATTTTATAATTTTTAGGTTTTATTAGATTTTTTTATATAGTTTTCCCATTTTTTTACTTGAATTAATTCATTTTCTTTCAGGTGCTTGGATAATTACTGGTGGAACAAAATCAGGTGTAATGGAATTTGTTGGTGAAGCAGTTAAAGACTATATGACAATAAAAGGCACTAGTGCTGAAGAAGAGTGTATAGCTATTGGTATAGCTACATGGGGGATTGTGGGAAACAAGGAAGCTCTTGAAAAAGGAGAGGTAAGTAAATCTTATAAAGTTAATTGTCTTGTTCAAAACTAATATTGTTAAAAATTGAAATCTCTTTTCAAAGAAATCTAATTGTTAATTTACGTTTTAGCATTACGGACTGTGGCCTGCTGATTACGAAAGTGAAAAACTTACTCCCAAGTCTACAGCCCTTGACCCTAATCACACTCATTTTTTTCTGGTTGATGATGGCACTGAAGGAAACTTTGGGCGTGAAATTCCTTTCCGCTCCAGACTAGAGAAGTTTATCTCTGATTTAAATCCTCCAGGAGTTTCTGAAGATCAGCGTAATTGGCTGTACTCTGTTCTGTTACCATTATAATTAGCTCTTTATCAAATTAATTGTTTTTATTTTAGCTCTTGATTAATAGTAAACTGGATAGAAACATTGATAAATATTTCCTATTTGTTCAGAAATAAAAATTCCAGTTGTCTTAATTGTTGTGGAAGGAGGCATTGGAACAATAGATACAGTAAAAGAGTCTTTAACTCATGAGACACCAGTAGTTATTATAAAAGGATCTGGGAGAGCTGCAGACTATCTGGCCACTTGTTATGAAGCTGCATGTAAAAATATAGAGTAAGCATTGACCAGTATTTCTAAAGAAAATTTTAATTTCTACATGGTTCAAAGTTTATATGAATAATTTTGATTCTGAAGTTGTTTTTTTTTTCTTTTATGTAATAATTTAGTTCCAACTGATAAGACAAGATAATAAATTAAAATATGCCAGTGTCATAATATGTATCGTTTTTTTTTTATTTCAGAGGACAGTTTGTGACAGAAGCTGATGTTAAAAAAGTTTTTGACTTAAAAGATGATGAGAAAATCAAAAAATGTATATCTAGTGTCAAAGAGTGTTTGAAAAAGGAAAATTTGGTGAGATGAAAAAAATTGGATTGCATCCAACTTTTTTTTAATGAGCATATAACTTATTAAGCTGAATGAAAAGGAATCAACAAAATAAAAAAATCTTTTTCAGATGTACCTAAATATTTTTGATTTAGAAAAGTCTACTTCATTTACAGATATAGATAGAGAGATTCTTTATGCCCTACTAAGAGGTATAGTAAAATAATTTTTTTTTATTTACTTATAGCTCTATGACTGTTTTAATTTCTTTTTAACTCTTTGGCCTTTTCGAATTTTGTTATTTCCAATTATTCTAGTTATGACACATGTTTTAATTTCTTTATGTACCAGTACAAATATTGTAAAATAATTTAATTGATTCTCTTGATATAAAATCATTTATATTCCTAACAACATGTTAAAACTATCCATGTTATAAAATCAGTTAATTGTGTTATATGTTATTATATTGTAAAACAAAGCATTCTTCAATTTTTTTTAAAGCACTATTCATAGTTCAAAAAAGACAATGAAAATAAAATGCTTTTAAAAAGACTAAATAAATGTCTTTTCATCAATTTTGAAATAACACTTTATTATTATTTTTGAATTAATCTGATGTCATGAACATTGTTAAAAAAAAACTTATAAAACTTTATGCTAAAAGAATACTGTGGAATTCTCTCCCAAATAGCTTTATGTAAATAAAGAAAATATCTCTTATACAAAATTGTATTAATTGAAACATCTAAAAAGTATAATATTTCTATGTTTCTTCTAGTTTAAATGCTACATGCCTACATTTATTTTCATGATTCCACATTCATAATTTTGAAAAAATAATAATTTCTAAACAGCCAATAAATCAGATTGCAAATCTCAACTTAACTTAGCATTAGCATGGCGTCGCTGTGATGTTGCTGAGCAGCTGATTTTTACCAATGAAAATAGGTCATTATGGAAGGTTAGCTAACAAATTTTCTCATATTCAAAAAAATAAAGTAGATATTAAATTTATATAAATCTTAAACAATGTCATTATTACAGTTCTAGACTGAAATCTTAAACAATGTCATTATTACAGTTCTAGACTGAAATATTAAAGAATGCCATGTTTACTGTTATTTCAGCCTGAAATATTAAACAATGCCATGTTTACTGTTCTTTCAGCCTGAAATATTAAACAATGCCATGTTTACTGTTCTTTCAGCCTGAAATATTAAACAATGCCATGTTTACTGCTCTAGTGCAAGATCAAACTGATTTTGTGCAGCTGCTTTTGGGTAATGGTGTTGATATTAGAAAATTTCTTACCACTGAGACCTTATGGAATCTGTATTATAATGTGAGTGATTTAATTATAAATAGCTATTTATTTCTGCAGTTTAAATATGTTTTAGATGTATCAAATTATGCTCAGCTAACTTAAGGCTTCATATACTGCTCTAGACAAATATTTACATTTGAAGAGATCACTCAATAGTTTTTTATCTCCATTTTTATTTTATTTTAGCTGTTACTTTTTATCAACCAGACATGGCACATTAAAAAAATAATATTCCAACAAAAACCTTTATTTTTCTTATTCACAGTGAATCAAATCAAAACAAATTCCTTAACTCATGCAATAATGTGAATTAAGTAGCCTCCTTAATTTTATCGTTCATTTTTTTTAATATTTCAACTCATACATCATGCATATTTGAAAATATTTTATAAAGTGTCGTTAATTCTTATAAAAATTTTAACAAATTATATAAATGTGATATGCTAGTACTGGGGTGAGCAAACTATGACCCGTGGACCGCATGCGGCCCATCAAAGTATATTATGTGACTTGTATTCATGTACATGTTGCGATCATATGTCGATGTTGATTGTCTTTGTTAAGAGTTTTAATTATATTTTTGAAATTGTATTCCAACTATTTGATTCGAATTTACGGATATTAAATTGGTTTTATGGCCCCCGAGTATTAGTTAGAGCTGCTCGACCTATTAGCAGATTATCACCTGAAGGAGAAGTTCAAGTCAGTTATTTTGCTTGAGTTTAAGGATGTTTGCTAGCAGCGGCATTCCCATACCTAAAAAAAACTTTGCTGCCAAGCTTTTGTCACTATTTCGATCCACATACATTTATGAGCAAGCGTTTTTGTGTATGAAAGTAAACAACTCTAAGAAAAGATCACTGATGACTGACTGCAATTTAAATGCCATCATGCGAATCACAACCAGTAAACTGGTTCCACTGTTTAAGAACATTATCCAAAATTGTGAACAGAGACATACTTCTCATTAATTATAATTGTACTGTGTGGTCAGCTTGTATATAAATTATGTTCTGTTGTCATTTGTTGAAATTTGTTGAAATAATTAGGAATAGTAAAGTCTTCTTACCAAATTAGCATCTGATTTACTGAATGTGAAATAAAATGACAAATATATGATTAATATCTTTAATTCATATTTTCATATGTTATAAATTGTAATTGTAGTAGACAAAATATATATGCGGTCAGCCGATAACAATAAAGTTTTCAATGTGGCCCTCCATCGAAAAAGTTTGTCCACCCCTGTGCTAGTTGATGAATTGCATCCAAAATAAGCAGCACCAGAAAAATATATTCTATGTGTCTGGTTATATATCTATGAAACTTTAAATATATTAGTGTTATATGAATACTAAAAGAAGGCTTAAAAAATATCATTGATATATAATTTTGATATTTCAGAGTATTCATTTGCAATCTTTGGAGGCATCAATTTTGAAAGAATTTATTAATGTTAAAAAGGTTACATATCAAACTCAAACTTTACATTTTACCTTAAGTATTACATATTCTTATTATAAATATTAATATCTATTAAAATCTATCTTTTCTTGATTAGCAACTTAATTAATGAACTAAAATACTTACATTGAATTTTTTTTTGTTTTCTAAAAAAAATACTAGTATAATTGTTTATCAAACTTTGCATGCTGTTTGAGTTCGCAAGGCAAAGATTTTTATGAACTACTGCATAAAGTGAATGATGCTGTTGTAGACTTACTTCAGGACCAGTCTTTCATTTTTTATAAAGGTAAAAAATATAAGAAAATTTTAAGCTTATTTATCACTTTTAATTAATTAATCACTTTATAAATTTCTGGTATTGCTCCACTAACCAGGTGAAAAATTTATTAAACATGGTGAAATTCCTAAAAAACCTAAAATGGAGTGGCTGCCTAAATCAACCTCCCCACATGAATGTAAGTAGTCATTCAATCTAAGCATTGTTGGATCATTGTTGTCCCCTTTGTTGTTTTAATTTAATTCATTATACATTACTTAATAAAATTTAATATTTTATATATATTTCTAAAAAAAAAATGTGCCATTTAAACGATAGTAAAAATGTCCCTTTAATATGACAACAATAGCGATATACTTATTCTTTGAAATTAAATAAAAATTATTTCATTATCTAACTTTTTTAAGCTACTTTTGCATTTATTTTCCTATTCAGTTTCCTCAGTCACATTTATAAGAATTTTCAAGATCTTGAATTTTAAATACATTTTTCTTTGAAATTTATCTTTTTATTCACTTCTATAGTTTAGGTTATATGTTTTCTAATGAAAACTTTTCTGCCATTCTAACAGATAACGTATTTGGTTATGATTTTTTTTGAAGAAAATGAAAATAAATATTCTTGAATGATGTATTCCTCCTCCCTTTTTTGATTTTTAGATTTCTTTTTAAACAACTTATCACCAAGAGCACATTTGTATATAGCATGTACTTCTAAGTATGCTTTACATTTGTGCCTTTCTTTTTGTAATGGTCAATAAGAATTATGTGTACATTTTATTTTAGATATTATAGTTTTCCATTTTCTTAAAATTTTCAGCAAAAGACACAGGTATTGGATGAAAAGTACTATATTAACTAAAGCTTGATTTACCTAATATAGTTTTGCCAGCTAAAAGCTCATATTTTTACACTACTTACATTAATCATTGTTTTTTATATTTCTACATTGCACATAAATTCTTTGATTAAAAAAAAATATGTGAAATTTGTACTTGAGCAGTTTTAATCTTTTCATTTGAGAAACGAAGATGTTGCTTTTGGTTTTCTCATATAATCTGTATTATAATATGCTAAGCTAAAATTGAAATTCAATCTAATCAGTCAGAAAATTGTACTCAGAGCTTATATTATTATATTAAATTATAACAAGCTCATTCATAAAAATTACACTTGGGTCATTGAGAGTATAGGCCAATATTGGGTCATTGAGAGTATAGGCCAATAAGAATTGGGCACCATTATAAAAAAAATACTTAAAATGTGGTAAGCATTTAAAATGACTCCAATTACCATAGATACCATTATATAGGCCCTATATTTATTGCATAAGAAAGTGGACTTACGTACAGAAAGATAAGTTGATTGATCGCTGGTTTCTACTATCATTCTTATCTCTTTTTAGATGCTTTTATTGATAAAATACTACTAAAGATTGTAACAAGCACAAGAGCTGTTCTTTTCCATTTTGCTCCATCTGTGCACACTTAGCCTTCTAGATTTAATAATTTTCTTTAAAATTGTTAATTTTTATAATTTACCAATACATGTATTATTTTTTTAAATATATTATATATTTCTTAATTTCAAATAGATTTAATAGTTGGCTTATGTGAAAAATCACTTAGCGCATATTTTAGTAATAAATTAGTCTAAACAAACAAAAATTAATAAAAAAAATCTGTATAACTCAATAGTATGTAATCGAAAAAGTTTAAGGTTTTATATGCTTTCTTTCTGGGGAAAATCTAATTTTAAATAGACCTATGTAAACAAAATTTAGTATATGTAGATACATTAAAAAACAAAGTTTATATTTTTTATACAATCAGAATTAAATAATATATACTTTTCTAGCATTTTTAAACACACATTCATAAGACATCAGTCAAACATTTGTTGTAATTTTCTTTCATTGCATATTGCAAACAATCTATTTTAATACATTTGTTGTAGTTTTAAAAAGTGAAACTTAATTTAATATGGGGCAGATGGCTGAACAGTTTAGAGTGGTCAACCTTCAAAGGTCCCAGACTCTATCCTTGGTGACAACCATGGGAATTTTTCTGGTCCTGGTGAAAGTCTCTAACTCCACCCAGTTTTCAAATTAGTACATAACTTTATTTGGAGAAGCAAAAGGGCTTTGGGCTCTGTGTGTTATGCTAGTATGCTTTGGCTGCATGAGTAAAAATGAATTTCTTTTGAATTTAATAACTTTGATAGTAAAAGAAGTTAGAGAAAAATTGTGTTATTGTAAAAGTCATGCCAGGTTACTATTTTTCAAATCATAAAATGTTACTTTATCCATAGAACTTTCCCCAGTTTATCAGAATGAGATGAGAAAAAAGGAGAAAGAAGAGTATGATTTTGAATTCCCTGCAAGAGATCTTTTTATATTTGCAGTTTTATTTAATAGACAGGATCTAGCCAAGTTTTTTCTTAAGATTGGTTCTGACCATATAGGTAAAAGCTTTTGGATATTATTTTTGCACTTTTAAAATAGCAAGAAACAAAAATACTAAAATGAAATAAAAGTTATATGGGTTTAACATAATTTTATTTCTTAATTTCAAGCCATGTCATTGCTAGGAAGTTCTATTTTAAAAGCACTGTCACAAAAAGCAGATGACGATGAGGAAACTGCTTTAAGTATAGATTTACTTAACCATTCTCGGTTAGAAATTACTTTTACCATTAGTTTAAAGCATGTTTTTAACTTTGATGTCTTTTTCAATGTAAAATACTCCAATAAACATAACAAAATCACATTTAAATCTGTTAAACGATAATAATCTTTAGCTTAATGTTATTACATTTTTTGTCTAAAATTTTTCTAGCTCCCTGGAAATGTTTGCAAAAGCAACTTTAAATGAATGCTATCTGCGCAGCAAACTTGATGCGCATACTCTTTTATATAGAGAAATGAAACAATTTGGGAATCTCTCGGTACTTTTTTTGGTAGACAGACAAGATTTAATGGATTTCGCTGAACATCCTGCTTTTCAAACAAAACTGACCAGTATATGGAAAGGAGATGTATCTCCAAAAACATCAGCTGTTAAAGTAATTATTTCTTAATTTTTGAAACCAACTAACCAGCTGATCAATCTTTATAGGAAATACCTTTGGGAGATATATACAACGCAAATGAAAAATTAAACATTTTATTATAGTCTACATGTACTTAGTTAAAAATTAGATAGTTTATTTTAAATACATAATGCTTGTTAAAAGATAATGTTTTCTTTCATAGTGGCTTGGTAAACTCTTGAGACTAATTTTCTTTTTTTAATATTCAATATTTCAGATTTTCCTAACTTGCTTATGCCCTTTGCTTATTTTTACTATCAAATTTTTGGACCAAAGAAGAATCACACCATCTAACTCTAATAAGATCAATGATTTGAGCTGCATTCCTCGAATCAAAGATATTGACAAAACTTCAACAAAATATATAGTTAACACAGAAGTGAAAGTTGGATTTTCTCACAACAGGATCAGCATATTTAGAGGACTACACAAATTTTACTCTGCACCAGTTATAAAATTTACTAACAATATTGTAAGTAATTTCAAAAAAAATATTTTAAATGGGAAATTTTTCTGAAGCTGTAAACTATCTAATTTAATTGTTAATGAGGGATTTAATGTCAGACCAAATTTTTTTGTGTGCTTTTTATCTATAATTTGATTGGCAGTCGTATTTCTTTCTATTAATCATTCTTTATATTATATATCTAAATTTAAAATTACACTTATCTGGCTATGATTATAATTAGGGATGTGACGGAGCTGATGAAAATCCGCATCTGTCGGATTCGGATTTGGCAAATATAAATATGTCGGATTCGAATGCAGATGCAGATTTGGCGAGAGGGGTGTAACTAAAATACATTCATGACCAAATACGGCGTCTAATCTATGGACAGCTGAGTATGGTTCCAGGAGTTTAGTTTTATCTGTTTTCTTTATTTCGGGTTTTCGAAAGTCTCTAAGTTTTTTAATTTTTGTTACGATTTCTACGGCTGTGTTTGATCAGAAAACAGTAATTTTTCAAATTTGAATCTGATGGAATTTTTTTTTAAAATCCGTCGGATTCGAATTTGCTCAAAAAGATTCGAGGTTTGAATGTCTTCAAATTCAAACTTCGTCACATCCCTAATTATAATCATGAGGGACTCTTGAAAAAAGTATCCTAAAAACATACAATACTTGGATTGAAAAACTAATCCTTGACATATAAACTAGTTATAAACTTTTTGGGAAGCTATCTATTATTTCTTTAAGAATGTATTACTTAAAATGTCATGTTCAACATCCATATATGATACAGCCAATGTTTACTAGCGAACTAATGTCAGAAATTGTCAATAAAAATATATTTAGATTGGTGTTTACTGACTTTGCCAAAAAAAAAAATCCTCATTTATGATTTTAAATTTTTTAAATTTATACTAATTACATAATTAAAATGTTTAATTATTTCAGGTATCCTACATTGTGCTACTAGGACTATTCAGCTACTTCTTGTTGACAGATATGTCTCCTGTTAATGGATCTGATTCACCATCAGTTATTGAATACATTGTATGGGCCTGGTTTGCTACATTGGTCTTGGAAGAAATAAGACAGGTGAGATTAATTTACTTCTGTTATTTATTATGTAATTTTTAGAGCATTTTCGAAAAAAAATGCTCTATTGTCCCCGTTTTGTCTGTCTGTCTGTCTGTCATCACCCTAGATCTCAACAACCATAAGTCCTAGACCCATGATGTATATATCATTTTGTAGGTCTTGGCCTGCCAAGAAACGAATTTTTCCATTTCGCAATCTGACCTCTCAGGGCCGTAAAAGGGGCCTTATAAAGTACCGTTTTTTACTATATAAGCTATATTAATATTGGAGCGCCCTATATCTCAGCAACCATAAGTCCTAGACCCATGATGTATATATCATTTTGTAGGTCTTGGCCTGCCATGTGTACATCAAAAGTTTATTTTGCGATAGGACCTCTCAGGGCCGGGCTTCAGGGCTCCTAAGGGGCTTATATATTATATATAGTTTATAAGCTAAACAAAGGGGCGAAATCATTATTTATTTTTGTAACAGTTATTCAACATGACTTACTTCCCTTACTACATCGAAGCAACATCGTGTATGGTTGATAACATTGTTATTATCAACGTATACAAAAACCCAGCAACAAACAATCGGTTTGTAAAAGATTTCTTCAATGACAACTTTGCAGCACAGCTCAATCAACCAAATGTCATCATTTGTGGGGACTTCAATCAAGATTTCAAAGAGCCCAGGGCAGAAATTGAAAACTTTTTCGAAACAAACTTCAACATTGAACTACTTTCACCAAGATTGGCAACAACAATTTATCAAACAACAATTGACAGAGTTTTCGGACGATTAAATGACTACAATTTAGAATGTTTCAATTATGAGTCCTATTTCAGTGACCACAAACCACTTGTAGTTAGATTTAAGAGAAAATAATTTTGTTTTCAAATATAAAGAAACGTCTTTTTAATATCTTTTTTCAGATATATGCATTACACAATTGAATTTATAAACATTTACAAAATGTACAAATATTTACTGAAAGATAGCATACGTACTGATACATAATACGAAAATGCTCTAACACGTCCTGTGTCCAGAATGGAACAGGCTTAGATTGCTTGTTTATTTCTACGATATTATGTAACACTAAATAAACTATTGTATTATTATCCTACATTAACCTTTTTTTTGGCACCAAATTTTGTACAGGTTGCTGTAGTGCACCAAAGTTCATGGATATACAAAATAAGTGTCTGGTGGAACAATACATGGAATCGATTTGATCTCCTGATGTATACTCTAATGTGTGTTTCTATAATTTTACGCTATCTGCTGACTGACAAGGACTTTGTCTATGCTCGGATTGTATACTCCATCACTCTAGTAATGTCATACCTGCGGTTTATGCAGTTTTATTTTGCTGAGCAAAACATGGGACCTAAAGTAATTATGATTAAAAGAATGGTAAGGATCTGAGATATTTTAAGTGCAGTTTAAAATACTAAAGTGCTAAGCCTTATTATTAGATATTTATTACTAAATTAGGCTTTCAGATATTAAAGTATCATTCAGTTAAAATGTGCAGACTAAATTTTTATGAGTATAAATGGATTTCTCTTTGGTCTTCCACAGTTGACAGATTTAACATTCTTCTTCTTCATACTCATAATATTTGTTCTCGCATTTGGCATTGCTTATCACATCAATATGTTTCCAAATCAGCCAAAAGACTGGTCAATTTTGTACACAGTTTTCCTGTATCCCTACTTTCAGATGTATGGAGAGTTATTTCTAGATGATCTTAAGGGTAATTTGTATTTGATTATCATAAGTAAATTTATTGGGAAACTACAATTCACTTGATTATAAACTTAAATTATCTTTGCTGTGAAATGAGAACCAGTAAAAATATTATCCGAATAATTAATTCAATGACCAAAATATTTACTTCTGAAGTCTTCCATTCATTTATACACCAATGATGTCCTGTTGACATTACCTCCACTATTTCTTCAGAATTAAAAAGTCAGAATCTGAAATTGGAAATAAAAAATTGACACAGATTACCTACTAGTCAAAGAAAAAAGATATTTTGCACATTAAAAGACAATTCCTAATCGTCTTTTGTTATTTTGACTCAGCTATGTTAGCGTGCAATATCTATGAAACATCATTACTATTGAAAGAATTATCATTCATAATCATTTTTTCTGTATAAATATCTGCTTTAAATAGGCCTGATCTTGTACAAGCAACATTATAATTCATAAGAACTATATGATCATGATTTATTAAAATTGATATATCAGCAACCTAATCTCTGAATTAATGGGATATTATTTCTTATAAATAGACGCTGTTCCTTTTTTATCATTTGTAGGCAAATCAAATGGTGATGGATGTACAACTGATCCAAGTATTTGGAAACTTGATCCAACTCAGAGATGTCCTGAGCAAAATGCTATTGTTTACATATTCTTATCTATATATCTGGTCTTGATTAACATTTTGTTAATTAACCTTCTCATTGCCATGTTTAGGTAAAATTAAACCATACTTATTTTGATCTGTAGACGAATATTTAAGTTGGATAATTTATACCACAATACACCTTTAGAATTAGTAAGTGTATGTAATATAGTTTTACTGTATCCAGTTTTTTTAACTAATTAATTTTTTATCAAAATTTATCTAGCTACACTTTTCAAAAAGTACAAGATAATTCTACTCAAGTTTGGCGTTTTCATCGTATTTCCCTTGTGTATGAATATTTTGACCGCCCTTCATTACCTCCTCCCCTGATCATAATCAACCATTTGTGGCGATTAATTTTCTTTTGTTGTCCTTGTCTACAAAGTGGAAGGCATGGAAAATTTGGTAGGTGACATGTCAAAACATTTTGAAACTGCTTTTTTTTTACTGTAAATCCAATAACTTGCAATTTGCAATTTTTACTTCTTAGAAATTATTAATATTAAAAAACATTTTAGTATTTTTATAGAATATAGTATATTTTGTCTATCCTTCAGGGGAAGAACTAACTGAAGATGCTAATAATCGACTTAGGCTTTTTGAAAAAGCAGCATTAGATACATGTTTGACTCAGGCAGCTGCTAAAGAAAGAGATCTCCTTGAAAATCGAGTAGCCTCTACAGCTTCTAAGTATTTATACTTTCGAAAAATTAAACAATTAATTTTAAAAATTACACATGAAGTTTATCATAAAAGTACACTTTTCAAGCATATTTTTTATTACAGGATTCAGTTTAACACCAATGTTTAATACATCACTCTAAAAAAAAGCTTCTCTCATTTGTTTATCTCTTAGTAATTTCTTTTTTTTTTTTTTGGAGAATTTAGAAATCGGTTATGTATTAAAATGCCAGTTGAACTTATTGAAAAATTGTTTAAAGAATATATACATATTTTAAAAAGGCTTATTTATTCTATAAGCACTCCTTACTTATTTACATCCAAAATAAATTTGTAGTTGTCTTTTATTATGTTTCATTGATGTAGTCCAGTGGTTCCCAAAGTGGTCCATACGGACCCCCAGGGGTCCATGGTATCATTCATGGGGTCCATGAAGAATTTTTAAATATTTGGGGGTCCCTGGACAACTTCAGGGGGTCCGTGAAAGGTTTAATGTAAAATAGTAAAATTGTGAACCACTTTTATTATTACGGAAATTAAAATAAAATCAATAAATAAACTAGAAGCATAAAGCCTGCGTAAAGCTCCTTATAACATTTCTTTTGTGATTGCAAAGTCAGGAAAGCTGCATACTATTGATGAATAACTTTTTTTACCAGCTGTAAATGATGTAATACGCACAGATTTGCACAAATCAGCTTTCGACATTATATAAACAATTCCATTGAGTAATAATACAGTACAAAGAAGGATTGACAAAATGGCTCAGTCAGTCTGTAGAAAATCCTTTATGTGATTACTTAAAAACTTCTGAATTTTCTATACAACTTGACGAGTCCACTATACCAGGAACAGAAGTTTTACTTTTAGCATATGTAAGATTTGTAAATGAAGAAAAATTTGGTCAAGAATTGTTATTGGCTAAATGTTTGGAGACAAAATGTGAAACGTTATTTACTGAAATAAAAAGATTGTTCGATGTAAAAGCTTTACCCTTGACTAATTTACTGATGGTGCTCCGGAAATGGTCAGAAAATACAGAGGCTTTCTGGCATACTTAAGCAAGCTGTACCAAATGTATTTTCAGTACATTATGTCATTCATCGACATCATTATGTCGCAAAATAACTTAGTGAACGTTTGCATATATCACTAGAATATGTCATTAAAGAAGTTAATACAATCAAAGGAAGTGCCTTAAATGAGAGATTATTTTTTCAACTTTGTTTGAAAAATGACGAAATCTATAACCGTTTACTACTTCACACAGAAGTACGTTGATTATCTAAAGATGCATGACAATGATTTTCAGCACAATTTAATTAAGTCAAAAAGTGACATAGCTCATATGACTGATTTATTTGACAAATTTAACAAAACTAATGTCTGCGTTTGTGGCAGAACTATCTCTCTGGAAACAAAACTTGGAAAGAGGAGAATGTACTCAGTTTCCAAATATTTTGAAATAGCAAAATAAAGTTGAAGATTAGCTTGCTTACTGTCAACACTCAACGGTTCTTTATGCAGACCTGAACCAAAGATGTGAACATATGCTTCACTTGAATATTCTCGACAGGGTGTTACGTCATTACGTGCGTGGGCAATGTCAGATCCTAAACACAGATGAATCCTACTAATACCAGAGCAGCTTATTGAAATATCCAAAAAATGAGGAACTTAAACCAGTTTTTAAACAATGATACCACAAATTCTGGTTACAAAAACAGATCCCAATTTTATATATCCTGCATTATGGGTTATTGTACAGAAGTTGTACTGCTTTTCCGTTCTTTCTGTTGGTAGAACGTGGATTCAATGCCGTTATGAATCTCATTACACACAAACAACACAACAGAAACCAACAAGAAATTACTGCTCGTGGGGATTTGCGGTCACTACTCACAAACATTGAGCTGGACATAAATGCACTCATAACATCATTTCAAGTCATTATCTTTTTTATTTTAACCACAAATAATAATTTCAATAAATACTTCTTCAACAAAATGTTTAATTTTTAATTTCTAATTTTTATACCATGATTTATGCAGCTTTTTCACTTGAGGGTCCGTGGGCAAGTTTTGACTATAAAAAGGGGTCTATGGGTCAAAAAAGTTTGGGAACCACTGATGTAGTCAAACTTATAAAAATCTGTCTTGAATAATTTGATAGGCTTGTTAACCTAAAAAAAAATCTTTCTTGTTTGAACTTTAAAAAAGTATGTATTTTAATATTCATGATGTAAGATATATTGATATTTGGGTAACCCAAAGCAATTTTTTTTAATGCCATGTGTTTCAAATTATGCAAGTTTGACTGTAATAATTTTATTTATTGTTTTCAATGAGTGAATTGATGATAAAACCTAAAACAAGTTAACTCATGATAAACAATTTTTTTTATTTTTTAATGTCGGTCTCAAAACTAAATTGATTTTTAATTCTATATTACAGAATGGAATTCCTAATAGAAGAACTTCATAAAATCAAAGAAACTTTAAAGAAAGGAGGTAAATAATTATGGAATGACAATCAAGTGACTATGAGCATTATGTCTTAAAATTGATAATGTGATCATTGTGGGTGTAACTTACCTTTTATCTGGTGATTTGTACTTAAGTTGGAATTGACAGTCTTGTCATAGTTTTAAAATTTAGTGAATAAATAAATAAACTGTGCCAAATCTCTATGGCCATTTGGGTTAAGGGAACTTTTTTTTTTATAAATTTATTGTTAGAAATATCACTAAAGGCTTAAATATACAAGATAAGATAGGCTGTTTACTTTGAGAAATACATTCTGCTTTACAGTTTTGTTGCTCAATGTTTTTAGAAACTAGTCATTAACACCTTTTCTTTCAGAATCCACTAAATGTGTCTGTATGATAAAACTTACAAAGAGTTTCTTTTTAACATTATTTTAAAATTCATACAATGTATTTTGTTGTAATGATTAAATTTCATTTTGTATACTTACATGATTGAACATAATTAGGCTCTAAAATATTTACATATTAATGTTCACGTATTTTGAAAGTCCTTTTTTAAAAATGAATTTCTTTGACTATCTTGCTGTACACTGAATTATTGCAGGACTTCCTAATTTTTATGTTCCTAGACCAATTTTATAACTGGTTGGTTTTCAGAGCCACCTCTGTTTGCTACATTCTTTTGACATTTTGTGTAACAAAATTCTTTTTTTTCTTATTCAGTTGAAATATACATTTATAAAATTAGATTCAGAATAGTTTTTATTCAATTTAATTGTTGCATTGTTTGTTGTTTTGTTTTAGTTTAAAAGTAGTTTAAAAATCTTTCAGTACTATCTATGTCACTAAATCTGCTATAATAATTTAATATTTAAATATTTTTATGTAATACTGTTTTCTTTTTTTTTATTTAATTATTGCACATGTTTTTTTTTTAAATTATTAATTGATATAGTCTTTAAAAAATGTACCACTTTCAGAATTAGAAATATTAATCATAATTTTTCAATATTTAAAATAAATTATTTGTTTATTCTAAATTCAATATAATTTACCATTATCTGTTTTCATTTTTTTAATCTTTAAAAACCAGTAAAATTGCTGTGAGTGTTAAATCATGTTTCTTTTTAAAAAGTTATAATGATTTTATCTTGTGTTTTAATAATGTCTCATCCGAAGAAAGAAAAAGAAATATCTAATATATACTATGAAGAAAACCATATTTTAATTAATAAAACTGAATGATACATAAAAGTGTAATGAAGGTGGTTTAAACTATAAATGTATAATTATTTATGCTGAATAACTGCCAGTAACCAGCTTTGACCTAAACGGTAGACATATAATCAATGAATGTTTAATAAACTTACTGGCAATGTTTATTCTTATATTATATTGATATATTAAATATATTAGAGTTACTTATGCTCATTAGAGAATGGGCCACTAACCACAGTTCTCTAGAGATCTTGGGTAATCTTCTCAAGCTGATTCCAGCTGAATCTCAAATTGGTGATGTTGGCTTTAAGATCACACCTCCAGATGTTTTTTGGATGGCCCATTTTTCTTTTTCCCTTAGATTCCACAAAGCACGTGCCTGGTGACTGTTTGCTGGTTAGTGTAATGTGTGACCTATCCAGCCCCAATTTCTAATAACTTCTTCAGTTGCAGGTCCAACCCTTAATGTTGACTCTGATATCAGGCCATTGAATCTGTAGGATTCTTCTAAGGCAGTAGTGGGTGAAGGTCTTGACTTTCATGGTGGTGTTGTTTTCCAGGTCTAAGCCCCATACTGGCTTTACATTAATGTTGAAGAGTCGGATCTAAGTGTTCAAGGACAATTCTCGAGTTCTAGATGTTCATGAGAATTGTTAGAGTACATGTAATTAGTTTTAATTACTTTGACATTATGGTGTATTGCGGGTTAAAGTTTGATTTGTTGTATTTATTAGTTGAATACTTTGTATTAAATGACATCTTTTAATGAAAACCTGATTTTTTGTTTTGATTGTCATTTTGTTTTGAATAAAAAAACTGAGTTGAATTTATAGAGAATAGAGAGTTGTCTTATTTTGTCTAAAAAATAAAAGCTACAAAAATGTTTTATGATCGGATGCTTAAAAAAATTATAACAAGATAAAAAAGAAATATTCTTATCTCTTTAATTGTTCAGTATTTATAACAAGGGGTTAAAAAAGAAGATTAAATTTCAACTAAAAATGAGGCATCTACAGAAAGTAAATAATTTAGGTATAAAATTAATTTAACAATAAAATCTTGGGCCAGAATCTTAATCATTCATTTTTTTTCTGAAGCTAAGCAGTGAAGAAAGTTGGAAGACAATTTAAAACCAATATTTTAAAAATAAACATTACATTCGCTCAAGAAACTAGTACATGAGTTAAAATTTAAATTCAGGTATAAGGTGGATTGCCACTCCAGAGTCTGTTCAATAATGATTATTATTGAAGTAATACTATAGGGTCAGTGCATGACCTGTCCTTCAGAAGCCATCTAGATTTGGTCTGAGCTGTTCATTGAGTGCATCCTTCAGCCTCCCTAGAATGATGTGAATAAGTACTTTGCTCAGCACAGATAACATCATTATGTCTCTCCAATTATTGCACAGCCTCTGGCCTCCTTGCAATGAAATAAATATTTGCTGCAAGTGGGACCTGATCATGTTGTGCAGGCTTTCATTATTGTTTGGATTGTTCTGAATTCAAACAACTTAAGCAATTTCATGTCAGACAACCTTTCATAAATGGATTCAACATATTTGTGAGGCCTTTCGAAATTGAGGTAATTATGAATTCTTATGGAGCGAACACCAGGGTACCTATGCTATGAAACATCCCTCTTATAAAAGCACCACAAAATTGAATCTGAGGATAATCATCAGTCAAATAGTTGTGGTGCAGTGATACTTTCATAACTTTCTTAATTTCTTCTGTTGTCTTGTTTTCTCTTATGGTCCTGCTATAGTAGAATGACAGCTTCCTGGTTTTATCTGCAGTTAGACTTCATCTTTTCTTCCCACTGAGGGTAACTATTGCAAAATAAAAATAATAAATTTCTTGAAAAAAAAATCACTTTTTTAACAATCTTGGACTAAGGTTTCGATAATTGATTCACCCTTCCTTCTCAATGGTAAAGTTTTTACCATTCTACCATCTTTGAATACTGGAAGTTGTGAAGCTCCATAGATATTGACCATAAAACTGTGGCAGCTCCATTTTCAGCCTCCATCATTCCAGATATACCTGTAAATACGTTAATTTATTCTCATTACAAAACTTACTAAAGAATCAATAAAAATTCTATTTTGTTAAATAAATGTTTAAACTTACCACTATAGTTAATACTATATCCTTTCTGCCAGTACCAAATAAATTCATTCTTCATTAGTAGCCGGATCATTTTTCATTGATTCTTTGTGCTTTGCACATTTACTACAATGTAAGATCACAAAATGGATGTCTAGAACCATGCCGGCGTGCACTTTAAATCACACTCTCTAATCCAATTTTATAAGGCGCTTAGTCATCTTATTATAAAGTCAATACAGAATCAGGCACGCAGGATTCTGGTTATTTGGTTCCTAGTTTCTCATAAAAATCTCTTGTCTTTCCTGGCAATTTTCTTCACTTACTGATTGAGGATTGCATATTGTTATCTGTGCAAGCATTCTTTTTTTTTTGTTTATCTGCGCAGTTATTCTTGATGTCTTGCCTGTCTTGAATTGACTTCCATGTTTCTTCTGACAGCCATTTTTAGTTGGCTCTCTTTATTTTCCCGATTTTTTCATGAAACATTTCTTTCCAGATATCCTTGATTATGATCCAATGTACATCTAGTGGTGTATCCTCTGTGATATTGTCTAGAGCAGTGCTCGATTTACCGCCGGGGATGCCGGGGATATCCCCGGCACTGAGGACTGTCATCCTCGGCTCTGCTTTATTTAAAATCATCCCTGCCGGGGATGACATTTATCCCCGGCTCTGCTTTATTTAAAATCATCCCTGCCGGAGATGACATTTATCCCCGGCTCTGCAGAAAATTTTTTTCATCCCCGGCACTGATTTTTTCTGAAGGTTAGCCTAAATTAGTGAAGTACCTGGTTCGATCTCCGGTGAAGACCAAGAAAATTTTTTCAGGTCTTAGCTCAAGTTCCCGATATATCTCCATGGCCATTGCACTATCAGCTATGGTGGGGATGAAAGAAGGGCACCATAAAAACCGTCCCATTAGTGGTTTATAGGATCTAAGAGATTTCATCTCGTCCGGTTGTTTGCAGATAGTTTTATGTAAAGCAAACTGGCCAAAAAAAATTCTGAAGAACTTATGTTGTATGGAAACTATAGAAATTTGCAATTTTTTAAAAATTGAAGCATGTCATACTTCAGCCATAGTACACTCATTTCGCATGACAAAGGATGGCCTTGACGCTGACACAGAACTTTATGATTTTATCTAGCGCAGAATGCGAGAGAGGATTCAGTTCAATGAATTTAACACACATCTATTCGCAATGCATTAGAAGTCAAAACCATCAAACACTTGCTGTTTATTAAAATTAATGGTTCACCACTTCAATATTTTGATGCAAAGTTGTATGCCACAATGTGGTTAAAAGACAGAAGGCGTTCTGCCAGCGAAGTACCTTAAGGAACAGCGTCATAATTTGTTTAAATAACTGAGACAATTATGAATAATGGAATATTTGATTTCAACAAACAGAGAATAAATGAAAAATTTGCATTTTTTGTTAAAAATAAATTCATTACTTGTTCTATTAATGTGCAGCTTCAAATTTGTTTGAACCAACGTGAACTATGTTAATTAAAATTCACCAAATTTTCTATTATTTTTGTTGGTTTTGTCTAAGACACAAATCGAAGACCCTAAGAAAATAAATTAGTTACTTGTCCATGGTTTGTAAATTGAAGATCCTAAAAAAAAATTGTTGGCATCTCGCCGCCGCTGGGGATGCTGTGGATATCCCCGGCACTGAGAATTATCATCCCCGGCTCTGCTTTAGTTTTTTCATCCCCGCAGGGGATGACATTTATCCCCGGCTCTGCAAAAAAAAAATTTTCATACCCGGCACTGGTTTTTTCTTAAATCGAGCACTGGTCTAGAGCTTTGAAACGGTTTTTGAGGGAAATTGATAAGGGATCTCTCGTATTCTTTGGGTGTTGAATTTAATGTGACTATGTGAGGTATGTGTTGTGTCATTGAAGGCTCTCAGTTGTATTTTTATGGTTCCAACCACTAAGTGGTGGTCTGAGGCAATATTTGCGCATCTCTTACCTTTTGTGTCTAGAAGGCTGCGTCTCTATTTTCTGGAAATTGTGAAATAGTCGATCTGGTTTTTTGTAAATGGACTTAGCGTTAAGGCTAATAGTCCAGAGACATTTTTGTAAATGGACTAGCGTTAGGGCTAATAGTCCAGAAACATTTTCGTCAACTGTTCAGCCAAAACCTCATAACAAAAATGGGCTTACAAGAAAGTGTGTTAAGTGAGCTAAACAGAATAATCACAATGAATGTTTTCAATGCATGTGACGTACCTTTGTGTGTCACACCATATTTTGAAGTATTTTACTAAACAACGTTAAATCTGTTTTGCATTTAAATAACGTTTATTTATTTTTGCTCATTTTTTAACAAAGGAAAATTGTTACCATTTTTTATTATTTAATAATTTAAGTTATTATAACTTATTGTTTAAAATCATCACATAACGTAAGAATGAAACTTTAATTAGTTTAATGTACATGGTTACAACAATGTTATTTGCACTGATGTGTATGAGTTACTGCTGATTTATTTGTAAAGATCATTTGTTAATTATAGGTATTTGTTGTATTCCAGCTGTGGCTTCTGGCTTATTTTATAAAGACATGTGATTGATACTAAAAATAAATCAACATTAATTTATTTACCGCAAACTACAGTGTAACTTCAATATTTCACTCTCTTCTCTCTCTATCTCCATTCTTTCTATCTCCCTCTTTCTACATTCGAGACAACTCTCCTAGTGTTCTTCAATAAAGTCATGAAGGAATACCCTTAGATTGTCTCCAGAGCTCTTAAATCCCATTGCGATTTCAGACATCCAATATATGTGAAGCAGGGTCTGCAGTGACAGAACCAAAACAACAGAATGAACTAGACATAAGCAGCACACTTCGGGTTTCGTTGTTAATCATTACACCCAGATGGAACCGTTTCGTTGTTGAGAAACACGTTCGGGGCTCTCTTTGATTTAGGAATTTAGTGAATCAAAACAATCTAAAATAAAAACAATCAACGACCAACGGGTCGCTGTGAAATTATCTAAGGTTAACCGGTCCGCGGCGAGAATAAGGTCGGGGACCATCTCTTCATAGTATTTTGAATGAATTGAGATTTATCAATGATGTTGAGTTGTGTGCTGAAATTACGAATAGCTGGATGTTAGATTCAAAGTTTAATCGTCGTGGGTAGTTTTTGTTAAGATTCTATACCCATACTGAGGATTATTTTCTTTGGGGTGAACTATATAACATATGAACATTATTTGATGTATAAGTGTTGTGCCTTATACATAGTGTCAGGGCAGGTGGTGGACAGTGACATGTCCAACATAGTATCAGGGCAGCTGTTGGACACGAACAAGCTTATCACAATTTAACCCTTCAGTGCCCAATTTTTTTTTTTAGCTTGAAATAATTTGTAGGCCCTACTATTAGTAACAATGATTCCAATTATGAAAAAAATAATAAACAAATTTTCAACAAATTTTAAATATGTATTTTATTATATAATGTGAATGATTCATATATGCATCAACGGGCATTAGGGCATCAAAATAAAAAAAAAGTGAAACCTGAACATTTTATTTACATTACTTTTAAATAAACATCAATTAATTAAATGATACAAGAAATGAGAGGAGAGCTGAAAAATGAAAGAAAACAAAAATAAACACACATTTCTTATAGTTTTTTTTTATAAAATAGAAGGAAATAATTCAGCGAACTTGACTTAACATTACACAAATCTATTCTTTAAATGTTAACTTGCAGAGAGAAATCAGGCAGAAGAAAACTGTCTGAAGAAAATATTCATCAAAATAGTTATTCTCAGTTGTCTATAAGTAGTTTTGATACAAATGCAGGGTATTTTGATGGTGTTCATAAATTAAACAAATGTTCAACCAGAAATGTTCAATCTGCCAAAGAACGAATTCCTGGATTTCAGACAATTATCTCAAGAAACAGTTCTGGCAGCTTAGGCAGTAAATCTTTAGTTGACTTTTCCAACAGAGAATGAATGCAGAGATGTCAAGACAGCCTATTCCACTTGCTAGGCAGACAGGAAATGAGGTCATACAAGTTTACATTGAAGAAAGATCAGAATCTTCCATGCTAAACTGAGTGAAGCTGAGGAGCCCCAGAGTGACACTGCTGAAGTGGCTAAAGTATTATTTGTTGACTTATTACATACAAATTTATTCTGTTTATGATTGTGATATATTTTATATTTTTATTTGGATGTAAATTAATTTTGTCTATACATGTATTTTAATGAAATCTAAACAAGACAGTATTCGAACTTGTTTTACTCTTGGGTGTTAAGAAATTGTATTGAATCAACATAAATATACATTTCCTTTTCATTATTTGAACATCAGGAATTTTTTGGTGAAACTTCCCAAGTCCACCGAGCGTTAAACAGGTATCTCACTTATGTTGGGGACGTATGTTGCCAAGAAGTTAGCTACACAATTCCTAATTATGTTCTGACTATTAAAACAGATGACATCTACATTTTTATCTGCTCTGATGAGCCCCTTTGGGGTTAAGAGAACTTTACATTTGACATTTTACAATCTTTATAAATTTACAATCTGAAAATGCTAGACATTTTATAACAAAATATACACATTTATAGAAATATTACTATATATCTATTAGAATTTTAATTACCTTAGAAATATCTTATTTTGTCCCTTTAAGCCACAACCTCCAATTCTTACTAAGTTTAAGGGCTAATATTTTATGATATACAATAGTTTATTGTAATAAATAGTTTTTTTCAAAACCTTTCAGATGTACATTTTGTTTAGCAGGTTTATTTTTACAATAAAGATTTCTGTATATGATAGAAGCGTATAGAGAGAAATGTCATATTTATTTTACTTCATAACTAAATATAACTTTGATACTTTAAATGTCATGTTGATCTGAACATGTTATTACTTAAAGTAAAATTGATCAATAATTACACTGGTAAACAGTGAATTCATTGCCAGTGATACTTGAATCATTTTATACAAAAGTCAACTATGCTGATTTAGAATATGTAAGTGCTTTTGCTAGATTGGCTCTATTTTTCGAGATAATTAAAATTAATGAAATAATGTATGCACCGTTTTTGAAAATTGTCAAGAAATGCATGAAGTAAAATAGTATACTAACAAATAGTAGTGAAACTGTTAATAGCCATGCAGAAATTTGTTCAAAAATATGTGTAATAGTGTTATAGAAGAAAACATTTTCATTTGAAAACTAATTATGTCTAATTAATTAATTAATTAATATGTTAATTGTCTATAGTAATGCATTAGCAAATGCTATCTGCTCGACTTCCTTGTATGTGTCGTTGGGTCAATTGCGCTGGAAGCTCCAACAGTTGCTTCTAGCCATCATATGTATGTCCCATCTTCCGATATCTCACCTCCATCACCCTCATATCCTGATGAAACCTCTCACATTGTTCCTCACTGAAGTCCCCAAGGTTACCTGGAAATTTGTCTAAATGACAGTGCAGGTAATGTACCTTGATGTTCATATTTGTTCCACTGTTTCTGAAGTTAGCGAGCATATCTTGCACCAGTTCTTCAATTCTCTGATCTGTTATTACCTAAAAAGTTCTGACAACTGAAACAAAACTGTTCCATGAAGAAGCTTCTAGGTGATCCATGAAATTAGTAAAATTTCGATCGTTGATGAGTTTCCGAATCTGAGGACCGTAAAAAATCCCAGCTTTCAGCTTTTCCAGGCTCAATCCGGGAAATGATCTGCAAATATACTTGAACCAATTGCCATATTTGTTCAAAGCCTTAACAGATTGTTTCATTAAACATAATTTGATATGAAGCGGTCCGAGAATTATCTTATTTTTGTCAACCAGTGCCTTGTTGATGATATTTTCTTTACCTACAGTCATGGTTTCCCTTGCAGGCCATGTCACTCTTGTCCAATGATCTTGCCTTGCCCTGCTATCCCAAAGGCACATGCAGCATGGGTATTTAGTGTATCCTGACTGCTGCCCAAGCAAGAAGTTTACCATTTTTAGATCAACACAAATTGACCACTGATGCTCATAATAACGGACTTTCTGCTATAGTATTTTGATATTCTCATACTCTTCTTAAGTTTTGTTGAGGGGCAATGGGAAGAGATGCATAACGGTTATCATTGTGTAACAGAACACATTTCAAGCTTGTAGTCCCATTTGGAGCAGAAGTCCAGGGATGTCAACACAGTAAACAAGATCTTCTCTTGGCTGAATTATGGAAGAAAAACTCTTCTCTTTTCCGATAAAATGTTATTTTAACTTCTGGTTTGAGAAAATTTCTTTCATTGAGCCTGGACGCTTTAAAGCTCAGATGCTTGCTTGGACAGATTTAGGTCTCGTATTAGGTCATTGAGTTCTTCTTGGCTGAATGGTTGAGGTGTTAAAGAACTTCCTTCATAATCGCTTCCACTGTTTTCACCTGCCAAAAACTCCAGATCTTGCCCCCCGTTGGAGTCTGATGGTGAAAACTCTAATAATCCAGTAAACACTGGTATAGGAACTTCACTGCTATGTGGAATTGGTCTCCTTGCAGATTCAAGATCAGGATAATCCCACTTAGATTTCTTGTGGCGATTGAAGCCTTTAACATTCACAATACAAAATAACAATCACCAAAATGGTCTTTCGGCTCTCGCCATACCATTGGTACACCGAAACTTAGACTTTTCTTCTCACCATTTGTCCACTGCCGTAGGATCTCCACACAGTTTTTGCAGACCTTATGGGGAGCCCAAGACTTGTCTTGGTCTCCCAGCTTCATACCGAAATAAGCCAAATATGCCTGCTGCACAAAGTCGGTTATATTTCTTCTTGCTTTTCAATCATGTATTCTCCACAGATGCAACAGAATACATTCGGATTATTTTTGCAGCATCTTCGTGATGAATTCATGATGTCTTTAGAAAGCAGCATAAAAGAGAAAAAAATAAACCAAGTTATAACTTGGTATAGTTAAATTAAACAAAGACACCAAACTTATTGCATTTGTTTTACACAAAGGGTATGATCATATTTTGAAGGATGTCCAATATCTCAGAAACTAGAGCCATTTAGCAAAAGCAGTGGCAGTTTTGAAATCAGCACCCATGAATTGTTATAAATTCATTCAAACATTCTTGGCAATTCGCAAAAATTTTTTTTTGTTGAGCTGTGTTATTCATCATTTATTTTTATTTGCAACAGAAGTGAAGATGTTTTATATTTATGCCAATATCTAATATACTTCTAAAAGTCAATATCTTACCAGTACTATTGCTAGAGGGATATCTAAAACAGTTTATGTTGTAGTTTTTGTTTATCCTGAATGATTCTTGTATCAGTCAAGCAGCTTTTTAAAGTTTTATTGTTCTTTTTTTATTTTCTTTGAATATATTTGTTTATGTACTGAAATGAAATCATAAAAATACTGCACTCTCAAACAACATAAACTGGACAAAGGTTTTTTTTTGTTTTTCAATATTTGGCCTTATAAAATTACACCACATTGAAAACAGTTTGATTGCACTTCAGGTTGCAGCCTGTAGTGAAAACCTTATCTTTTTTATCATTGTTGGAAAGTAATTATTTGGAGCAGAGCAGAAAATACGGAGAGGGGGATTTATTGCATCCGTCGACCAGACGGGGGGGGACAGAGGGCAATGTTCAGTAGGTTATAGTACCAATAGAGTAGGTTTCTTTTTTTTGAGCAATATTTAAATGAAAAAATGGGCTGTCAAAATAAAAACTAGCATTCAAGTCTAAACTCTGACTTACTTTCTGATATGGGAGTCGTCCATCAATTACACCAACAAATTAGGGGTAGGGATCTGAAATAGTTAGCCAGTAGTTGACATGAAAGGGGGTCAACACCAAAGATGCCAGTAGTACAAACATCATAATGTGCCATCAAAAGCTGAAAGAGGGAAAGAATTTCAAATACACGAAAGCCATCTTATCTGAAGACGGAAGCAGCGTGGTACAATGGTGTTGGAACACACTTCGTGGTACAATGGTGTTGGGACACACTTCGTGGTACAATAGTGTTGGGACACACTTCGTGGTACAATGGTGTTGGGACACACTTCGTGGTACAATGGTGTTGGGACACACTTCGTGGCACAATGGTGTTGGGACACACCGTGGTACAATTGTTTATGAGTGTATCTCTTTATTCATGAAATGACAACATTGTTAACATTAAAATATCATAGACCATGTTTTTGAAACTCTATTCTTTGTTTATATAAATAATTCCTTATAGGTGCTCACACTATTTATATATCATTTTTTTTATGTTTTTTTAAAAACATGAAGTTTGGGAAACGTATGAGATAAGAATGGGTAAAGTTATTTAAATTTGGGCAAAAACTGATTTGTAGGTCAGAATGAAATTCAAGAGTAGATTAAATTAACATAATTAGTTTTAGAGGCGCCCCAAGACCGTGTCAGAAATTGTTAATAAAAGCAATTGCCACCCATTGCAATGAATGTTTGTGGGCTATATTTCTATCTGCAGTAAATGTTTGTGGTGTGGGTTATATTTCTACCTGCAGTGAAAGTTTGTAAGCTATATTTCTATCTACAGTGAAAGTTTGTGGGCATATTTATATCTGCAGTATGTTTGTGACCCTACATTTCTATCTGCAGTAAATGTTTGTGGTGTGTGCCATTTCTAGCTGCAGTCAGTGCCACCCAGAGAGGGGGTGGGGGGCAAATGCCCAGGGCCCGGCGAGTTTTGGGGCCCGGACTGAGCTGACTAATCAACTTTTGAAATATTATTATTAGCACGGAGGCCCGTGACAGCCCCGCCCAGGGACCGAAATTTCTGCCGGTGGGCCTGTCTGCAGTGAATGTTTGTCGAGCTATATTTCTATCTGCAGTAAATATTTATGGTGTGGCTCTATTTCTATCTGCTGTGAATGTTTGTGGGCTATATTTCTATATGCACTGATAGTTTGTGGTGTAGGCTATATTTCTATCTGCAGTGAATGTTTGTGGTGTGGGTTATATTTCTATCTGCAGTGAATATTTATGGTGTGGGCTATATTTCTATCTGCAGTGAATGTTTGTGGAGCTATATTTCTATCTGCAGTGAATGTTTGTTGAGCCATATTTCTATCTGCAGTGAATGTTTGTTGATATTTATCTGCAGTGAATGTTTGTTGAGCTATATTTCTATCTGCAGTGAATGTTGTTTTGAGCTATATTTCTATCTGCAGTGAATGTTTGTTGAGCTATATTTCTATCTGCAGTGAATGTTGTTTTGAGCTATATTTCTATCTGCAGTGAATGTTTGTTGAGCTATGCAACAATTGACGGAGTTTTCGGACGATTAATGACTATAATTTCTTGAATGTTTTCAATTATGAGTCTTATTTCAGTAACCACAAACCACTTGTAGTTAGATTTAAGAGACAATAATTTTTTTCAAATATAAAGAAACGTCTTTATAATTTTTTTTACTGATATATGCATTACACAATTGAATTTATAAACATTTCCAAAATTTACAAATATTTACTGAAAGCTAACAAACGTACTGATACATAACACGAAAATGCGTTAACACGTCCTGTGTCCAGAATGGAACAGGCTTAATTGCTTGTTTATTTGTGTGAGCGTGTGAGTGTATCGATGTGCGTGTGGATATACGCATGTGCGTGTATGAGGTAGTTTGTGTGACCATACTACTAATATATTTGATTATATTCCCATAAAATCTGGTATTTTATGTCCAATTGTTTGATACAAAATGTACACAGTAGACTAGAAAACACGATTAATAATATTTACAATTCAACTGAAATGATTTAAATCTTTGAATACAAGAAATAAAAAATAGGTAAAACTAATCATTTCTTACATTTTTTTAGCTACAGAAAATATAATTAAAAAAAAAAACCTTATATCTATGCACAATCAGCATTTTGGTGGTCTATTGTTAACAAATTATTTGTAGCAACTTTTATAAGCAATACATCAGCCACGTTTATTTATTACTTTTGAATATCAAAAGCGCAGTATTTTTAACTTTTTTTTAAATCTTCAAATACAACATTTCTAGTCTCTGTTGGTGTCCTTACAGCATCATACTTTTGTAGGAATTAGTATCGGCGCCAATCATCCAATTAGCCTATCCATAATAACAGCTATGTCTGCGAGGTGTTTTAGAATATGGTCAATATTTTAACTCCTGCTTATTTGAGACTTGGTAGACTATTTTCCCTTTAGGCTGATCTCTAAGTAGGCGAGAACTTGAAAAAGGTCTTTGCTGGCTGTGAAGCTCATAACATGATGAAGTAATTAGGTTAATATTCATTAGTTATAAAACGTTAATTATTCTTCATTGATGTAGCTGATTCATGTTGCAATGTTTACACGTCATTTAGTCAATTCATGTGTTGAGTTCGTTGACAGTTGGGTGATGTTGATTGTTGACAATTACAAGACAGACAAAACAGAGTTCCAAATTAAGAAAAAATCTTCGTAATTATGAAGACTCTAATGATCACTGGTCTAACATAGACATCACATGACTAGAGAGAGCCGTCTAACATGTACATTGTACAACGCATGAGTAGGTAGAGCCGACTAACATGGACATCACATGACTTGGTTGAGCACCACTGAAACATATATTAAAGATCGCTGCCTTCAGAATCTTAAGCTCTACTGTCAAATAATTTAATGCACTACACATAACAACAAGATTACATCCCCCTTTTATATACAGGTTTAAATAAAATGTAGCGAATACAGATTTTTTGTTGTTGTTTCTTTTACTAATTTCTGGTGAAGTTTTTCTAAAAAAATGTACCGGAACTCCTATATATGTCCGCTCTATCATACGGAAATAAATGAAAATATGGTGCAGTAAACAGTAAATCTTTGAATACGGAAAAAAGTCCCGGAGCGCTGGATGTTTACTTTTGACTGCATGACACAGATGTCTATATGGACGTTTACTTTATACTGTATGACACAGATGTCTATATGGACGTTTACTTTTGACTGCATGACCAGGCCCGTAGCCAGGTCAAAGTAAGCAGGGGGCACCAATACTCCAGCAAGGGGTACTTTCTCATTTTAGTTACTTTTTCTTTATTTATTCCTCTTTTTCTTCTTTTAAGCGGAGGGGGGCACCCACACCTAGCGGGGAGGGGGGCACGGCCCCCCAGTGCCCCCTTGGCTACGGGGCTGTGTATGACACATATGTCTATATGACGTTTTACTTTATACTGTATGACACAGATGTCATATGACGTTTACTTTATACTGTATGACACAGATGTCTATATGGACGTTTACTTTTGACTGCATGACCAGGCCTGCAGCCAGGTCAAGTAAGCAGGGGGGCACCAATACCCAGCAAGGGGGTACTTTCTCATTTTAGTTACTTTTTCTTTATTTATTCCTCTTTTTCTTCTTTTAAGCGGAGGGGGCACTCCACACCTAAGGGAGGGGGCACGGCCCCCCAGTGCCCCCCCCTTGGCTACGGGGCTGTGTATGACACATATGTCTATATGGACGTTTACTTTATACTGTATGACACAGATGTCTATATGGACGTTTACTTTATACTGTATGACACATATGTCTATATGGACATTTATTTAAGACTGTATGGCAGATATAATGTCTAATCTTTGGTGTATGAGAGGATGCCTACTGCCAGTATGAAAAGTCTGGCACAGACGTACTGCACAGTACGAAGCGAGCTTAATCCTTCAGCCTGGCACAATACCTTTTTTTAGCGCCCCCACCTATTCGAAAACCATATAATTTTATATGTAAATATACCATTTGTGCCCCTTTGTGAGTAGCGCCCGGGGCATGATGCCCCCACTTGCCTTTCCTGCACACCCACTACGCCGCTGGTACTGCAGGTTGTATATATTTGGTAAAAACACTTCTATTCTCGATGCCCCCCCCCAGACCGCCATTTTTGATTAGTGGGAATCCCTGTAAGACTGAGATATTAATCCTTAGATCCCATGAACGACTATGAGATGGTTTTTGCTGTGCCCTTCTTTCAATCTCTAACCGTAGCCGATACTACTATGTCCATGGAGGCACCACGGGAGACATGGAGAGAACTTTAACCATGGCCAGATAAATTACCTCACAGCTCAGCGCGAGGATGCATTTCAATAATTCAAATACAAAATCAAAATCAAAATAATTATTTTACAATATAACTTATTTTTCTTTTTTTTCCTCAAAATTATAAATTCTTTAAAGACATTTTTGCATCCAAAGCGTCTTAAAATAAGTTGCAATCTTAATTTACTATTGTCATTTTAATTTAACATATCAATATATTAACATTTGCTGCCATTGTATTCTTTTAGTATTGCTGTCTCATTGAATCAAAGCATGGTTTCATTTTCTGCTGACCTCCTCAAAAAGGAAGTTTCGAACTCCACCATAATTTCCAAAAAAACTAAATAAATAAAAATAAACTTCAAATCAAAAAATAATTTATCATTTGTTTGTTAGATGATCTGTAAGTTTATGTAAGAAACAATGTTACTGATCTATAGTTTATGTAAGACACAATGTTACTGATCTGTAAGTTTATGTAAGAAACAATGTTACTGATCTATAGTTTATGTAAGACACAATGTTACTGATCTATAGTTTAAGTAAGACACAATGTTACTGATCTGTAAGTTTATGTAAGAAACAATTTTACTGATCTATAGTTTATGTAAGAAACAATGTTATCGATCTATAGTTTATAAGACACAATGCTATTGATAAACTTTGTAGAAATAATAAGGTTTTTGCTTCTGAATGCTTTTAAAAAATTTAATGCAGTTAAAAAAAACAACAAACAAACAAAACAAACAAATTCGATTTCCAAAACTGTTTACTACTGCTAAACTACTCTCCAGGGCAATTAAACAAGTGTTATTGAGTTCGTGGACAACGCATGGAACCCATTCTAATCAAATGCCTCTCATATTACGCCTACTGTCATTGTCTTATAAGTATGACTACAACTTATAATGTCTATTCCATGGAGTTCATAAGTACTGGTATTGTACAATTTGTATTGCCATCATATAGAGCCACTCTCTGTTCTAGGCAGAGAACATTTGAAACAATACAAAAGTATCGGACAGGGCCCTCTTGCCAGTGTTGGGTCAATTACACCAAAGTACTTAAGTACCAAGTACCAAGTACATTTTTAAAAAGTACTTTAAGTACAAGTAAAAAATACTAAAAAATAAAAGTACTTAAGTACTAAGTACAAAAGTCCAAGTACAAGTACTCCATCTAATCTAATATATCTAATGGCTTATTAAAAAAACATTTAAAAAATTCTTGATTTTTAAAATAATTATAACAAATCAAAATTGCTAATATATTTGATGAAATAAAAATGAATACTTATGTTCATAATAATTGTTATTTATTTTTGTTAAGTAATGATAATAGTTCAAAATTATCTTCAGACAATCTATTTCGTCTTGGCAGCAAAATTTGCCCAGAAGCACTAAACAATCTTTCAACTGGAGCTGAACTGGGTAGGTTGTGTTGTATTTGATGAATAAATCCTTCACAATATGGTATTTGTGAAGTATTGCCAAGTCTCAACTTGGATCCTTCTAATACTGCACACCTTCGTCTATCATCATATTCATTGCTGAAGGATTAGTTGTTTCGCTCTCAAATGAGTAAAAATCATCTGCTTTGATCGAATCTTGCATATTGAAGAGAAGCTGTTCACTTGCCTTTGTATCAATTTTTTCAAGTTCCTTGAGAAACTTCGCTTCTATTTCATGTCGTTTTTCTGATGGGATCCATCGTAATTTAAAAATGGATGACTGATAGCAGCTAATATGAACGGTCTTGCTTCAGAGCCATTCAAGCTCATAATATTGACATAACGATTTCCAACCCAACTTTGAGCGCTTCAATAAGGCTCTTTTTATATATAGGAGTTATTGAGTTTAATTTTTGTTCAATAGCTAGTAATGTCAGCAGAACAGCTCCCAAATAGGCTTCAACATTGCTTTCTACTTGCATTTTGTCAGGAGATGTGGCAATCGGGCTCATAACAGAAAGCCATTCTCCAAAAAATTCTATTTCGATTTGAGGAAATTTTGTCCATTGTAGCCTATCCATGATTAAATTGATTTTATCTTTTCGAGAAAAAATGCATTTCAAATAATCATACTCCGAATTCCATCTTGTGGCATTCGGTTTTGGAAACTATTTTAGCGTTTTTTGGACTTTGGTGAATTAGATTGCTAAGTTACGAACATTCCCCAGTTAAACTTCTGTACAACTTTTTATACTGGTTATCTGTGGTAAGTGCTTTTGAGGCATCAGTTGTTGCTATCAAATTTAAAGTTTGCGATAAACAACTTAAATGTTGAGGTAAATAAACCACATGCTGTTCAGGATCAAATTCATCTGAGTCATCTTTTGATAGTAAATTGCTGATGCTTTTTGTATGAGCTTGTTCATTGGCATCATCAGAATTACTATCATCTTCATCTATTTCATCGCATTTATGTGTTGATTTATTTCTTTGCATCTGTTTATTAATAAAGAGTTATTTTGCAGCGAGTACTTCTTTTTCCTTGGATGATGATCAACATCACTGCACAATGCCGAAGGCCAAATCTAATTAAATATTACATTAATCGATAGAATCAAATTTAGAATCGATAGGTATATCTAAGTATATCACACTAATTATACATTATGAATTTAAGAAAAATTATTAGTTTGATGAATTATTATATTTTTTAACATTTTAATATTTAAAGTGGAATAAATTCCGGTGTATTTGGTTTATTTAAAAACATTTTATAGTTAAATTATAATTTATAAATAACAAGATGAATAGAAATTCAACATTGTGATTTTTTTAATTTCATCAAAGGCTTATTTAAACTGCTTAATTTACATCACAAAGTCAATCTTATTTTTCTTCATTTTCGAAAATCATTTAAAAATCATTTCTAAGGTATAAGTCGAAGACATATATATATATATATATATATATATATATATATATATATATATATATATATAGTTAATGTAGGTCAAAGTGTCCTCTTCAAGATGGCGTTTACCGATTTTCTGAAAGAGTCAGTATTTTCTTTTTACTTTTAAGTAAAAAAAGCTACATATTGAAATCAGTCTTAACATTTGTCATATTCAAAAATTATTTAAAAATCATTCCTAGAGTATAAGTCGAGGATATATATAGGTAGGGTTGCCATATTTTTTCACGGACCAACCGGGACAGTTCTGTCTTTTTTACTTAGGTTTAGGGATGTCGGTTTCTAGGGGGTGTATGAAAACAGTAATTAAAACATAAACTTTGTTAGCGTGACATTAACCAACGACTTTGTCAACCTTAGTCTAGTAAGATACACGGTAGTTAAGTCTCAGTTTTTGACGAAAGCTTATGTATCGAAAATATAAACTATTTCGGAATCCACTTATTTGTAAAACCTCAAAATATAAAATATAAACCATTTCGAATCATGGTATTAGTAACACTTCAGTATCAAAATATAAACTATTTCGTGTGGAATCATGATATTTGTAAAATTGAATATATAAAATATAAACCATTTCGGAATCGTGATATTTTTACAGCCTCAATATCGAAAATAAGGTTTCAGTAAAACGAGATGGTATTTACGTCCCCATAAGGCGCGCGCACTTGGCCCCGAATTCTCACGGCTCCATGTGAAGCCCGTTATTTATAATTAAAAAAATGCATATTACTTTAAAGAGTCCAATATTTTTTCTGCGCCCGAGGCCCAAACTAAATTCAGTTTTTGTAACTTAGTATATAAATTATACATAACACTTACATTCACAAATAACGCTTTATAACAGACACACACTAATCAATGGCACACAATACAAGGCCTATAAAAACTGCCGTATATTTCAAAACATTCCCCTAACCCTTGCGTCCGTAGACACGTCCGTACACACGTCTGTAGAGTTTTTAATGAATGTCGAGCAATCTGTTATTTGCTGGATGAAAAACTCATTAAAACATATTTATTTTTCTTTTATATATTTTAAAAATAAATCTGTCCGAAATTCAGTTGTTACAAGTTATTAACAAACGTTTGATAAAATAAATTACACCCCCATCCCCGCTCCCATAACCGTGACATCATTAAAGGAATGAAAGAAACTTTTTACTTGTTTAAAGAAGATAATAAACAGAAATTCTATAAACGTAAACAAAATACAATCAATAAGTAGATGTATAAGGAAAATATTTCTGATAAACTGCAAATGAGATTCACAGTTATGCCCCGTAATACCGACCCAATGCAATAACAGGGAAGTTGCATTATGAAGAAAAATCCGGGAAAGTGAGTTAAACCCCACGTGATATAAATAATAACAGATGATTGGAGAGCAGCTCTGTCATAAACTAGACACGTCCAATACATTCTACCCATGTTAACATGGTTTCTACACAGGAAGATGGAATTCTGACACATATGTTGAGTAAATTAGACAATTAATAAAAAGAATTGTTAAGTGTTACGCTGGTGTTGTAAGTTAAACAAAAAATATGCAATATCTATCTATCTATCTATCTATCTATCTATCTATCTATCTATCTATCTATCTATCTATCTATCTATCTATCTATCTATCTATCTATCTATCTATCTATCTATCTATCTATCTATCTATCTATCTATCTATCTATCTATCTATCTATCTATCTATCTATCTATCTATCTATCTATCTATCTATATCTATCTATCTATCTATCATCTATCTATCTGATCTAATCTATTGCAATCTGCCCACAATCTCTTCCCTATGCTTGTTTGTCAAACTATCAGTCTATGGGCTTTGTGTGTGTGTTGAAGTATACCAATAAAATAGAAATATTTCAGGGTACTAACTATTGCTATCTACATGAAATCATTCAACTGCACGCAGAGCCGTCCTGAGATTAATGGCCTTGGGGTGAGACCATGGATATGGTAACTTTATTTACCTCTGCATTCAACACCTGCCTCTAGTTTTACATTTATTTGAACTCACTGCTCTATTCAAACTACCCAACATGTTTACACTTGGTAAAAGTAGCTGACTTAGCCTCAGCCCCGTACCGTGAAAATTCTACAGCAGGGGCCAGGCATTCTACAGCAGGGGGCAGGCCAATAGCAGGAGGTGGACCAGGAGCAACCAAGCAGAGTGGGACCAGACAAAACGCAGGCGGGCGACCCCCATGCCCCCCGCACGCTACGGGCCTGCTTAGCCTTCTTAGCTTTAGATTTAATAGACGTTACTACTGGAAGGGGCCCATAGTTTGGCTGGAAGGGGTCCAAAGTTTGCCCATCCATTAGAACGGCTCTGATAGCACTCTGGTGATTGTCATTAAAATTTACCATAGATCAACTAGAATAAGGATGGTTGTGCGGTAAAGCGTTTAACTATCAACCTGAATGTCCCAGGTTCTGATCTCCGATGAAGACCAATGGATATTTCAGGTCATGGTAAAAGTCCCCACTATATCTCACGTGGTGCCTCAATGTCCATTGCACTATCGGACATGGATGGGATGAAAGAAGAGCGAAAATGAGTGGTTCATGAGTTTATGGGATCGAAGAGATTTTATCTCGACTTCACACACTAGATAGAACTGAAAACATGAACTACACTGACAATACATACTAAACCGTCTTTAGGGTCCGCCCTGTGATAAACTAATCGTCTGACACGTCCATAACCAGTAGTGGTATTGCCAGAAGTGAACCATAGAATATGATTTGAGTCAGACGATAGTTTCTCATTCTCCGTTGCTGTGTGTCTCGAGATTTTGAGATTGAATTTGTGCACAGGTTGTCTTAACTAGGTGACCAATGTTGGCCAAATGCATTCAACACATCTACAGTACATTCCAAATGTATTCAACACATCTACAGTACATTCCAAATGTATTCAACACATCTACAGTACATTTCAAATGTATTCAACACATCAATAGTACATTCCAAATGTATTCGACACATCTACAGTACATTCCAAATGTATTCGACACATCTACAGTACATTCCAAATGTATTCGACACATCTACAAAGTACATTCCAAATGTATTCAACACATCTACAGTACATTCCAAATGTATTCAACACATCTACAGTACATTCCAAATGTATTCAACACATCTACAGTACATTCCAAATGTATTCAACACATCTACAGTACATTCCAAATGTATTCAACACATCTACAGTACATTCCAAATGTATTCAACACATCTACAGTACATTCCAAATGTATTCGACACATCTACAGTATTCATAATGTATTCAACACATCTACAGTACATTCCAAATGTATTCAACACATCTACAGTACATTCCAAATGTATTCGACACATCTACAGTACATTCCAAATGTATTCAACACATCTACAGTACATTCCAAATGTATTCAACACATCTACAGTACATTCCAAATGTATTCGACACATCTACAGTACATTCCAAATGTATTCAACACATCTACAGTACATTCCAAATGTATTCAACACATCTACAGTACACATTCCAAATGTATTCAACACATCTACAGTACATTCCAAATGTATTCAACACATCTACAGTACATTCAAACGTATTCAACACATCTACAGTACATTCCAAATATATTCAACACATCTACAGTACATCTAAAATGTATTCAACACATCTACAGTACATTCCAAATGTATTCAACACATCTACAGTACATTCATAATGTATTCAACACATCTACAGTACATTCCAAATGTATTCAACACATCTACAGTACATTTCAAATGTATTCAACACATCTACAGTACATTCCAAATGTATTCACACATCTACAGTACATTCCAAATGTATTCAACACATCTACATACATTCCAAATGTATTCAACACATCTACAGTACATCTGCAAATATATTCAACACATCTACAGTACATTCAAAATGTATTCAACACATCTACAGTACATTCCAAATGTATTCAACACATCTACAGTACATTCATAATGTATTCAACACATCTACAGTACATTCCAAATATATTCAACACATCTACAGTACATTCCAAATGTATTCAACACATCTACAGTACATTCCAAATGTATTCAACACATCTACAGTACATTCATAATGTATTCAACACATCTACAGTACATTCCAAATGTATTCAACACATCTACAGTACATTTCAAATGTATTCAACACATCTACAGTACATTCCAAATGTATTCAACACATCTACAGTACATTCCAAATGTATTCAACACATCTACAGTACATTCCAAATGTATTCAACACATCTACAGTACGTTCCAAATGTATTCAACATCTACAGTACATTCCAAATGTATTCAACACATCAACAGTACATTCCAAATGTATTCAACAGATTCTACAGTACATTTCAAATGTATTCAACACATCTACAGTACATTCCAAATGTATTCAACACATCTACAGTACATCTGTAAATGTATTCAACACATCTACAGTACATTCATAATGTATTAACACATCTACAGTACATTCCAAATGTATTCAACTAGGCTGTACCGGATTGTAATTTTTAGATCCTGCAGATCGAACCGGATTCGATTTAATATTTGAATCCTGCCGAATCGGAACAGGAACCGGATTTTACCGAATTCGAATTAAATAGTACTTTTTCCGAACAAAGTAGTAATTTCTCGCCCAACATAAGAAAGATATAAGAATGAAAAATAGAATAAAAATTTAGTTTTTAAGTTCTAGATAGCAAAAACAGTATTTACCATTTAGATCTTGAAGACTGTGACTAAACCCCTTCCCCAATCTTGAGTTAAGAAAGATAACTCTGTCAAAATAACAGGTTTTTAAATTAAGCTGCACCTAATTTAACGTGATTTCTATTACAATCAATTTGAATCAAACAAAGAAATGGATAACATATCTTAGAAAGTATAATAAATATATTATTAATAAATGAATTCCAATATATATATATATATATATATATATATATATATATATATATATATTTATATATATATATATATACTGTGGCACCACCCGATAGCTTTTTTTTCTTTAGTTTTCCATAGTGACGTCACCGAACCGTGTTATTTCATTCATACTTTTCATTTAAACCATTATCTATTTCCCATAAAAACGCAAATTAAAATGCATTTCAAATCTAAATTAATATCACTTCAATGTTTAATTAAAATGTATCTTCAATCTAAATATGCGAGGAATGTTATCCTAATCGTGACAAAATCCACTTAATTAAAAAATGTGCAGAAAAATAAATTATTGAACTATTTTAAACTGAAAACACCCAAAATAGATCGTTGTTTGCTCTTTAAATAAGTTAAACTTGATAGCTAAATATAGTTTATAGAAAACACGGAATCAAAAGTAGCAGAAGATAAGTTGTCGTATTACTAGACCAGGGGTCGGCAACCTTTTGAGACGGAAGAGCCTAAAGTTATAATTTACAATTTTTCACTTTTTAAAGAGTCACTAAAATTGTTGTTCCAATATTATGCTATTTGATTAGGCCGCAATTTGACATCGAAAGAGCGCAACTTGAAATCGAAAGAGCTGCATGCGGCTCGCGAGCCGAAGGTTGCCGACCCCTGTACTAGACTAAATACGATTCAAATCTTCCTTTTTAATATATTTGTACTTACATATTGAACTAAAAGCGATCGACGTTATTTTAGTTTTAAAAAAGCAAATGAAGTTATTGTTTTAATTTAATTGCATAGCGCTAAATATTTCAAAATTATGTTGCGCTAAAAAATTTCTTACAAATTTCAAACAACAAAGAAATCCGCTTAAACTGGCACATTTTAACCGGAACCGAAATCGGAACCGGATTTGTTAAAACTGCCGGAATCCGGCTTAACAGGAACCGGAATCGGATTCTGGTACAACCCTATATTCAACACATCTACAGTACATTCATAATGTATTAAACACATCTACAGTACATTCCTAATGTATTCAACACATCTACAGTACATTGTTTTTTTTTAATGCAGGGTCTTTTTGAAAGAAAAAAGAAGAAATCAAAAAGAACATTGGCTTAAATTCTGATAACTTTGGCTAAAATATGATAATATTGTTTAAGTAAACATTTTTTTACACTTGATGAAAATGGCTCCAGCTATTTATTACTGCGACATTGTAGCATTCAAGTATTTACAACTTTAACATAAAAACATATCACATAACGGGGCGGGATGTCGTGCTGTGTAGAGTGCTCGACTGTCGATCGGAGGGTTCTGGGGTTCGAACCTTAGTTAGAACCTTGGGATTTTTTTCAGAACCTGCTGAAAGTTCCCAAGTCCTCCCAGCTCTATATGGGTACCTGACTTTACGTTGGGGAAGTAAAGGCGGCTGGACGTTGTGCTAACCATACAATCCCTTTATATTGATGTTACTGAAACAGATGAACTTTACACTTCATCTGCTCCGATGAGCCCATATGGGCTTTAGGGAACTTTACTTTATATCATCATATAGTTTCACACAAATACATATTGACAGAAAGAGAGATTGAGAGAGGAAAAGTGAAAGAGAAGTAGAGCAAAAGAGAGAGAGAGAGAGAGAGAGAGAGAGAGAGAGAGAGAGGGAGAGAAAGAGAAGAGGGAGAGAGAGAAAGAGATGTACATACTCATTATACAACTACACATACATGTACATATATATGTATTCTTTCAAACATATGCTTTTATTTTGATTTAATGGCTGGCACACATGGCCAACTTCCTGGGTTCCAAAATGAAAGGTGACGCCCAATACCCTACTTTGTACCCTATTTTTATCGTCTCTTTAAGAAGGGGGCCCATTTTTCGTCATCTGCGCCCTTGACGTAAAATACCTAAGTCCACCTCTGTCTATGTCTGTCTTACCAATGGAGATCAGACAGAAGTTTGTTTAAAAATAAACTGCTACACATACCACTGATTACCAAAACAGACAAAGAGAGAGAGCTTAGAACACAAACCAGATACTTCCCTTCTATAAACCATAAGAACAAATAGAACAATCTCTCTCAAATGAAGAATAATGCACACCATCAAGTCGCTTATTGTGGTTAGATAATGAGGTAACCACTAGTAATGTCATGATAATAACCAAGACAGACAGCTAGTGTAGTTGAATGCCAACAAGTAATAGAATAGTTTGATATCAGATACAGGAGTCTCAGAAAGTAAAGGGGAGAGAAGTCAGCAGGGGTTGTGCTTTTTTTTCAACATGGTAAAAGTGAATAGATTTACTTCTCTTGGATGGACATAAAACCGGAAATAGACGGTGGAAACACTTACAGATAACGAAAAACATTTGACAGGAAATTATTCCTCTCAAGGTCGTCCGAGGACTCTCAAAAAGTGTTTCCTCTAATTCTCAGAAAGCTGTGTGCGGCAAAAGATATTGGATGTGTGCAACTTTGGAGAGAAATTGATTTTCTATTTGCGCAACATAATGATTTTTAGGTATTCTAAACAAAAACAAATGTGCACTCTGTTGTAATTGGCACTGTGTTGTAATTGACGAGATGTCTGCGCGAACCAACTGCACACACATTAAAGGAAACAGTGCCCTTAAATAGGGTGTCTATCTATCTATCTATCTATCTATCTATCTATCTATCTATCTATCTATCTATCTATCTATCTATCTATCTATCTATCTATCTATCTATCTATCTATCTATCTATCTATCTATCTATCTATCTATCTATCTATCTATCTTTCTATCTATCTATCTATCTATCTATCTATCTATCTATCTATCTATCTATCTATCTATCTATCTATCTATCTATCTATCTATCTTTCTACCTACCTACCTACCTACCTACCTACCTACCTACCTACCTACCTATCTATCTATCTATCTATCTATCTATCTATCTATCTATCTATCTATCTATCTATCTATCTATCTATCTATCTATCTATCTATCTATCTATCTATCTATCTATCTATCTATCTATCTATCTATCTATCTATCTATCTATCTATCTATCTATCTATCTATCTATCTATCTATCTATCTATCTATCTATCTATCTATCTATCTATCTATCTATCTATCTATCTATCTATCTATATCTATCTATCTATCTATCTATCTATCTATCTATCTATCTATCTATCTATCTATCTATCTATCTATCTATCTATCTATCTATCTATCTATCTATCTATCTATCTATCTATCTATCTATCTATCTGTCATTTAACCTTCAAAATATATTATTTTATTTTTTATTTGATGAAATTAACTAATTAAATGTATTTAGATAATAGATAACCCTAAAACGTTAAAACAGTTTTCATGCTATTGAAATAAAACCCTATTCTGGTTAACAGTTTTCGAGGTTGCAATCACGTACATTCATTATTTTTGTTTACATTCTCATTACTAATCAGCTATGACATTAGGATAACTCTGTCAAGTCAGTAATGTTTAGTAATAAAAGATAATGATTATCCTGGTCTACACTGTACACTAGGGATAAAATGGCCGACATTCTCCCCATTTCATCTATCCACTTGTCAGTTATCCAATGGATTTTATGGAGATAAAAATAAAATATGTGGAGCAATGAATGTGATTACGAGGTTGTGTTAACACCTTGTGTTATCCGCAGTGATAAACAGTTACACCCCCTCCCCCCTTGAAATATGTGTATAATCGTAGAACAGGTGCACAGTAGCCGTACTTGTATCCTTCAAATGCCAACATATCAGACTATGCAGCAATGAGAGTTACCTGCCGGTGTTCAGTGTTGTAAGAAATGGACCTGCCAGTTTTCTTAGTTCCACTTGACCTTATTAGTTGGTTGACGCATGATGGGAAAATTTGTTGTCTGGTGATTTCAGATGAAAAGATTTCTCTAAACATGCTTGGAAAAAAAGTAAATAAATATATAACTGCGAAATAAAAGGATTCAAGAAACGGGCAGTACATGGCCATTATTATGTTGGGTCGATTATAAATATATGAATGAGAGCCATCAATCGAGACAGATATTAAGGTTTTGAGACTAATTAAAATCTTAAAATATGTAAACTAATTTAATTACGAAAAAAGCTTTACCAGTTTTAAAAGCATCATTTATTAATTGTTTATTTTACCACTTCCATGGCAACCGGTAGTACAGATCACAAGCTTAAGAATAGAGTGAATGAGACAGTTTCAATGTAGGGCATCCCACCCAGTTCGGAGACTTGCCACACTCAGTTTGTAGACGACTTGCCCCACCCAGTTTTTAGACTTATCCCACCCAGTTTGTAGATTTGGCCCATTATAAAGATGACAGATATAGGTACACATACAGAATGGCGAGAAGCAAATGTTTATTAACATCATAAAAATAAACAAAATGGAGTCTACCGAACATCCGATATAGCACTTGACTTTAATATCTTTTCTAGAATATTCCTGTCTGTAAAGTTAACGTTTTCATAGTCTGTGAATACAATAAAACTTTTAACTGGATCTGTTTCCAGCTGTAACTTTATTTTATTTCACTTCTCTATTTAAACTACCCAATTTGTACACTGAAGACAACAGAGAGTTAGTGATTTATATAATTATACCATATGTCTCTTGGGTTCCAGTCTTGCTCAGAGAATCCATATCTTGCGTCCAACTTTCGCTTAGAATTCGATTTATTTTGACACAAATTTTGCTTGGTATTTAAAAAAAACGAAAGCTACGCAGAGTGTGAGTCTAGAAAAAGAAATATTAAAGAATACAAAAAAGTCTGATTGATTACAACTTTTCTTTTTTTTTTTTTGCTTTTCATTTGGATCGCGAATATAAAACAACTAGCTGTAAATTCTGCAAACCTTTGCATAGAGTTATATCCCCTTAGACTTGATCAGTAGGCTAGGTGTTATTTTTGGTTTTTGGCAGATCCGATTTTTTCATGATTGTATTTAAACTGGAATACTGTTATATTAATTCTTTATTTTCGATTTAACGCAAAACCCAAATCGCTATTATATTATTAGATTGTTCAAATTGGGTCGCGAAGTACAAAGTTTGAGTACCTCTGTATTACAATGATTTCACAGCTACACGTTATTAAAAACATGTTTGAGTGGTGGGTGGCATAAGATTGTACAAAGGCTAAGATGGAGGAGAGGGTTGATAGCTTAAAGGAAGTGAAACATTGACCTAACGGAATCCGAAAGGTGAGACATGCTCGCTACTTCATCGGCTGATTGTCACCGATCACAGGACGCTCTGATGAGTGAGTTTTCGATAATGTTCTTAGCCTGACCTATAGCATCCAGGCGATCCGCCTACCTGCAGCCTAAACCTTTCGAACGTGGGTACAGGAGCATCGTATGTCCGTCTGTACGGAGGAGTCTGTTTATGTCTAGCTCGTGAAAGAAATTTTTCTACTGCTCTGTCAACTCACCCATTCACCCCCGCCCTTGTCAACTCACCCATACACCCCGCCCCTATCAACTCACCCATACACCCCCACCCTGTCAACTCACCCATACACCCCCACCCTTGTCAACTCACCCATACACCCCTGCCCCTGTCAACTCACCCATACACCACTGCCCCTGTCAACTCACCCATACACCCCGCCCCTGTCAACTCACCCATACACCCCCGCCCCTGTCAACTCACCCATACACCCCCGCCCTTGTCAACTCACCCATACACCCTGCCCCTATCAACTCACCCATACACCCCCACCCCCTGTCAACTCACCCATACACCCCCACCCTTGTCAACTCACCCATACACCCCACCCTGTCAACTCACCCATACACCCCCGCCCCTGTCAACTCACCCATACACCCCCACCCCTGTCAACTCACCCATACACCCCACCCCTGTCAACTCACCCATACACCCCCGCCCCTGTCAACTCACCCATACAACCCCACCCTTGTCAACTCACCCATACACCCCCACCCCTGTCAACTCACCCATACACCCCCGCCCCTGTCAACTCACCCATACACCTCCACCCCTGTCAACTCACCCATACACACCGACGTTGTCAACTCACCCATACACCCCCACCCTGTCAACTCACCCTATACACCCTGACCTTGTCAACTCACCCATACACCCCCACCCCTGTCAACTCACCCATACACCCCGACCTTGTCAACTCACCCATACACCCCCACCCCCCTGTCAACTCACTCATACACCCCCGCCCCTGTCAACTCACCCATTCACTTTTAGTACTTACCCCTCCCCTGTTAGATTACTCTTCCGCCCCTTGTTAGGTTACTACAACACTTTTCCCACGCAGTAAAAATCGCCCATCCCAATATTCGTCTGGTGAACATACACTGGGGGTGGGACGGAGGGGTGAAAGGAAGTAACATGTCAGAGCATATCATTGTACTAAAGACATCAACACATCATAAATATAGACATATCATTGTACTAAACATTTCAATACATCATACATATGGACATATCATTGTACTAAACACTTCAACACATCATATATGTGGAAATATCATTGTACTAAAAACTTTACATTACATGCATAGACTCATCATAGTAGGCCTTCTAAGCCCTTCAACACGCCCCTTCCCCAACATTCTTATTTCTTGTATTTATCAGTATGTGTGTGTGTGTGTGTGTTTGTGTCATCACACTACAAAGTGGCAGCAAGGCTAGTTAAATTTTCCAAATACCACTCAGTGTTTTCCTTCGTCCTCTGTCAGTTTGTATTAACGATTAAGTTTGTCTTCACAATTTGTGACACTAATTAAACCTGCTGACAGCTCCCATTTGTTTTACTGACAGGTTACCGCCCACAAGGTGACGTCAGATAGGTACTAAATGAAGATATTCTGCAATTTTTTCTTCTGTATCTGTAGTTGAATATCTGAAGCTGACATATTTATCTGAAGATAGTTGACCTCATACTTAGTGAAGAACGTTGAGCTTGCAGGGGCGTCATTTCAGATTAGGCTTGGGGGGGATTTGGCGGATTGGCGGGCCTCTCGCCGCAAAAAAATTGGGCGGCTTTTTAACGTAAATAAAAATAAATAACGCATTAATTTTGATACAGAAATGGCTGCTAGAAGTGTCCATGTCTTACACTCATACAAGGAAGTGGTTTTAACTATGACTCTGTAAAGTCGGAGCTTCCAGATACTGATTTATTTAGCCATGGCTGCCATAGTTGACCCAATCCTGGCCAGTATTTCCGATTCACAGCTTCCGTCGTTGCATAAGATGGCTCTAATGCATCTGAACTTCTGTACCTCTTCCAGCTTTTGATATTTCATTATGATGTTTGCACTACTGGCATCGGTGATGGGGACCATTATCTTGCTTTTATCTCACCTGATGTTCATTACGTATGCACCCGCCCTATCTGGCAGCTGGTCAGTCAGCTCTTGAAGTTCACTGTTTCTCCTCTCCAGGAGATCTACATCATCAGCAAATCTTTGGCTGCATAGGGGTCACCCACCAATGGAGATAGATGTTTGGTGGTCAATGAGTGCTTCATGCATGATTTTCAATAAAATTATTTGATTACTGTTTTTTTCCGGTCAAAAGGAATATCAAAATTATGTTCCAATTACCTACCTCCTAACGCTGAAGATGTTCTACTAAATCACAGGTATCATTTATTACACACTGTCTATGTCATATGACCCAACATTATATGGTGTCATACATGTGGATGAAAGTAAAACAAAAAAAATATTGATTGAATCTTTTTAAATGCAAAATAAAATAAAGTTTGGTAATATTGATCATCAAAATCTTTGATAATTATTAAGACATTGTATAGACATAAACACTATACCGTTATGTACAAGATAACAGTGGAGATAGAAGAAAATCATCCTTAATAACGAACGTATATATAACATGAAATAAATAATTAGAAAATGATTTAATAAGGGCTTATATTACTTTTAACAAATAGATTAGCAAAAACATTTCATAGTATATATTTAAAAAGTCTCATTCAGAAATTATTCTCTAGAATGCATTAAAATTAGTTTCATTAACATTTTTACTATCTTTAAGAAATGATATTTAATACTATTATACTAGCTTCACATATTGAAATGTTACTAATTTTAACTCCTAATCTATAAAATATGATATAGATCTAAATACATGCAGCAAATTTCTGGCAGAAAGTCTTTTTTTTACTGACTTTGATAGTACCACTATGACGGCTGGATAGCGAATGAGATAGCTCACTCATCTCAATTGCAAAGGGTTCATTGTTTTATCCCTGGTAAAGCCAAACACATTCGCCGCTGGCTGAAAGGACATTTGAGAGAAAATTCGCTTCCCCAAAAAAACCACATTGGTTAAGGGTAAAATAAAATGTCAAAAGTATACATCGCCCTTAATTATCACTCAGTATTATATATTTAAAACTAGAACACTAAATACATTTAATAAAAAAAGAAATAGGAGCTAAAATAAAATGCTATAGAGAAATAGAAAAAATAGGTTTTATGAAACACAAACCATATTTTACACTGCCAATTTTTCCATTATTTTACACTGCCATTATTTCCATTATTTTACACTGCCATTATTTCCATTATTTTACACTGCCATTATTTCCATTATTTTACACTGCCATTAATTACAATGCTATATCTGGAGATCTATATTCAACCCGTCCTCCTTAACAATGCTATATCTGGAGATCTATAAACAAAGGGCTTCTTAACAATGCTATATCTGGAGATCTATAAACAAAGGGCTTCTTAACAATGCTATATCTGGAGATCTATAAACAAAGGGCTTCTTAACAATGCTATATCTGGAGATCTATAAACAAAGGGCTTCTTAACAATGCTATATCTGGAGATCTATATTCAACCCGTCCTCCTTAACAATGCTATATCTGGAGATCTATATTCAACCCGTCCTCCTTAACAATGCCATGTCATTAGACATTTAAAGAGTTCCCTTGAGTAATGCTGTGTTAATAGACCTGTATACAAAGGGCCCATTAACAATTAATGTATTATGAAAACTATATACATAGGGGCCCTTTAAAATTATGTGTTATGAGATCTGTATACAGAAGGCCTATTAAAAATTATGTGTTATTACTCTATGAGACATATATGCAAAGGGCTTCTTAAGAATAGTGTACTATTAGACATATGTACTAAGGGTCCCTTAAAAATTCTATAAGAGGACCCATAAAGAATGATAGGTCACTAGAGATATTTAAAGAGAGCTCCTGAACTATGCAGTGTTATGAGACCTATAATGCATTTAATAGACCTTATTTTACAATGATTATAAAACGAATTCGTTTATTCAATATCATTACTAGTGGGCTTTTTTTTTAGTTGTAAAATGACAAAATGAGCAGTGTGGCAAAACTAACTTATTTTTTCGTTCGAACTTAATGGGTCAAGTTAAATAAAAGAAATCACAAAAATAACACTGCCCCCTCCCTCTACATACCTTTCACTCAGGTGATATTCTGCAGCGTGCTGTTTCGCTTTGAGAATTAAGATCCCAGAAACCAAATTATAGTTTCTGATTCAGCAGGTAGTCAGATATAGTTTTAAAGATTACAACAGGGCTGGGGAGCCGGTGTCGGTGTCGGTGGTGTCGGTAGTTTTTGCCCGGTGTCGGTGTCGGAATTTGTATTTTTCCGGAGTCGGTGTCGGTGTTGGCATGTGTCCTTGTCCGGAGTCGGTTCGGTGTCGGAGCAAAAACTTCCCCCCAAAAAATACTGGAACTTTAATTAAATAATCCAGAACAACGTCAGATAGTTCCTAGCCAATCTTTAATTTAAAGTTTTCTTAAGTTCTTCTTTTCTTTTTAAATAAATACTTGGTAAATCTGTTTATCAACAAATGTATTATTTTCCAAAGCGAGATTCTCTACATTACAACAAATTGTCAACATTAACAGAATTGTGACTGAAAGCAGATAGGAAGGCTACTGGCTATGTTCACTCTGTTATTTACTCAATCATTGTATGTCATTAAAAATTTTTAGTTTCCATCTCTCTATTAATATCCATGTTGGAGAAAGATTACACACACACCTACTCAAGTCTTTTAGAACTTCAAAGAATGATCACATTATCCACAGCTTAATTTCTCTCAGCCAGAATGAAACATTACCAATCTAGGTCACAATGGCACTACATTAAAGTCCAGTCCGTAGCTGGAGCTGTTGAGGCGCCTTCCCCCCCCCTATTACAATACAAACATTTTCACTACATATTTCAGGTTTAATTCGGGTGTAAAATAACGATTCCTTCCTCTATTAACTGTTGAGTATGCAGTGTCTTTATACGTCTCTCTCTTTTCTAAAAAATAGGTCTGGAACAACCATCTTTTATCATTGTCTGTAGACTTGCCGTGATTTTATTTCAGCATTCTGCATTCTCTGAATGGCCACTTATAAACTTCCAAGCATCATTGCTCTAGTGTTGTTGGATATGTCTGTACTTTGCAGTGACTTGCTGACTTAGGCAATCGTTAATAATAATCTTGACCAATATTTGAGCATAAGCCTACACATAAATGAGAACTTATTAAAAGTAGCGAATTGGCCAATTCAGGTTTACTATAAAAATAACATCCCGCATACTGTGGCATATCTTGAAGTAAACCATACTATTTTGTTACTTCTATGTATTCACTGCAGCTACTCTTGATGATTAGGCCTATATCTAGTATTTTTCGTGACCTTTCAATGTTACATGTACAACTGATAACTTTTTTTTTTCATCGTAATGGACATCCTGCAAAATCACAGATCAGGGATGTAAATTTATAACTACTGAAGAACCACAATAGGTTCTTAACTTTGATTGAAGGGCTGGACCAAGAGCAGATCACTGGGGTGTTTATAATATTTTATGTGAGCTAACATAAATGTAAATGTTATCAATGTAAATGAAAAAAGGGGAGTGTACTGCGGGTCAAATCAAAACGTTTAACGGGACGTAAATTGCCCTTGTATTGTTTAGAAGCTGAACATTGTTTTCAAGATTACTATTTCGGAGACCCGTCTAGCTCGGCGCCCTGTGCATAATTATTTAAATAAACACATTTAACTCCACAGTTCGGGCATTTTATTTATTTACTTTAGTTATTTAGTAATTACATTACAAATTAGGCCCATACAATGCATGCTGCAACATAATGATACCTTCTTTAAGTTTTGTTTATATTCATCTATAAAATTAGGTATATTCATGGTGAGGGCGGAAAATAAAGATGCCGACAAACTTGCTTTGAAAGAGCAGCTTAGTAAGATACAAAGGCTATTTTTATTTTGGTTAAACAAAATAAAAGTCAACGGTACCATAGAAGATAAGTGTGTGTTAGTGCAGTGGTCCCTAACTTTTTCTCGCCGTAGGCCGGTCGACATTTGATAATTTTACCGCGGCACGAGAGGGGTAGGTGTCGCACCATCCTGAGAGAAATACACTACAATAAATAAAAAGGAAATAATTTCATGTTTCTTGGGCGGCCCAGTGCCATTTGATCCACGGACCAGCACCGGGGATTGGTGAGCACTGTGTTTGTGGGTGCCCAGGCAGTCGGACAGTTTGGTTATACTTTAGAGCGGCAACTTCCAGATAATGAATAGGAAAGATAGGAAAACGTTGCAAATGTACCAGTATATCAAACCTATATTAAACTTTAAAGTTGCATAATATGTGCACGAATATTACCAGTCGATTTGATTATACATTGTAGGATGTTAGTATATTGTCAATATTTCTTTTACGTTGTAAACAACTGATTGATAAAAGGCAATAGTACCAGTACGGTACTGAACAACAAATATGATCAATTGCGAAACTGTATCAGTTTTACTTTAGAAGCATTCAAAAGTGAAATGATCGAAGTAAATATATTCAGTCAATTTAAAATGCAGTTTAAAACACTTCACGCTAGAGACTTAGAATTAGCAAGCAAAATTATTTTAAAATTCTCGCAATTAAAAATGGGATGTGGTTGGTGATAAATAAGTTTTGCATGTGCGTCCAAAAAGTTATTATGAATATTTTCTTTATTTTTCACCAAGTACTGCATTCAATAAATGCTTATTGAAACATTTTTTTCTTATTTGATTATAAGTATACATTGATTTTATAAGGAATCAGTTACAAAAGAAAATATATATATAACAAATATTCTTCACCAAAGCTCAAAATATTTAACCAGAAAAAGTATATATTGTTTATTAAAAGTATACATTTAATAAAAAAAATATCGATAAAGTATAAATATACAATTTCAGCAAACAAGCAGAAAATATGCTAAGCACTTGGGAAAGAAAATATTTAGGAAATTATATGGGCCAGTAAAGGAAAATAACAAGTGGAGAAGTAGAACCAATCCAGAGCTGTACAACCTTTACGAATAAACAAATATAAACAGCTGAAATAAAAATGAACAGATTGAGGTGGGCAGGACACATAGAAAGAATGGAAAACTACAGAGGTCCAAAAGCAATATATAAGGCAACACCCAATGAGAAAAGGCCCAAAGGCAGACCAAGAAGCAGATGATTGGAGGAAGTGGTGAAAGACCTTAAAGCTATAGGATTGAGAGAGTGGAGAAAGAAGATCATGGGTCGGGAAAAGTGGAAACGAGTAGTATGGCAGGCCAGGGCCCTAAATGGGTTGTAGAGCCAAGAAGAATAAATATAGAATTAGACGCGCATCTTTATATATATATATATATATATATATATATATATATATATATATATATAGTATGAGATATATACAGGGAAAAAAATACACAATTATCTCCCTTTGCCCCCCCCCCGGTATCGGTGTCGGCGGATTTTAGAAAACCGACACCGGTGTCGGTGTCGGCCAATATTTTGGCCGACACCCCACCCATGGATTACAATCTTTAGCCCGCTAAGGCCCTTAGTGTGGCAGTATAGGTCAGCTACGATCAAGTCTTTTGTCAGGTTGAACACGCTGACGTTCAGTTCGGGGCGGGCGGGGATGTTTAAGTCTGTGTGCCTGTGTCGAGATGGAATCGTTAATTCTCGCCTGAACAAACATTCAGTCGCCCGATCTCCTTACAGCTTTTAGCATATGGAATGTTGACCTTCCCATTGATGCAACCCAACTAATCAGGCAATGGTTAGCGTAAACAAACATGACGATGGCGAAACAAATTATGTAGCAGAAACGAAAATTATTTTGAATTTGACTACTCTCTATGTGAAACCTGTTCATTACCATTACCATTCTGAACTGAACAGAAGCACGGTTTCACTTACATAGCATATCACGTAGGCGAAACACACGAACTAGCAGTAAATTAGTGTTTTGAGTTTTGACAGAGCTAGGATGAATGTACAATGCACCCACTAGATTTAAATCAATGTTTCAACTCTGCTCCGATATGCTCTGCTCATCTCTGCACTCTTCTGTTCTATTCGTCTCTGCTCTGCTCGTCTCTGCCTTTCTTCACATGGCTTTGCGCTGCTCCTCTTGGCTTATATCGCCCAAGCTTCAATGCCCTGCTTAACAGGGGCGCAACCAGTATGTTGAAGTTGGTAGGTCCAAAATATTAGGGAAGATGAAAATTGGTATGTGTGCCCCCAAAATTTGGTAGGGTCGAAAACCAGTGGCTTGATTTTTGGTAGGGTCCGGACCGCACGACCACCTACATCGGTTACGCCCATTGGATAATGCAAACAGATAAGCCAGTCCCTGCTGTTTACAGAAACGTAGTGACATTCAACATGGTAATACTTTTCACAGAGGCTCAAATCATCAGGTGGCTCTATCGGATCACCTGCTCCTCAAGTAGCTCTTCTCGGGTCACCAACTTATTCTATACCAGTTCTAGTTTAACTTCTTTGTAGGTTTAATGTTCAAACATTTCTTCAGGTCTCTTATTTCCTTTCTTTTTGCTTTAAGCAATACTTTCATTTCATTCCATTTTTCTTTTATTTTTTCCCTTAACTGTTCAATTTCCGTTTCATAATGGTAAGTCTCTGGATCCTTTTCGTCCCTACTCAGAGTTTCTTTAAGTCTGGCAACTAGTTCACTTACATTGCAAGCTATCGACAAATCTTTTTCTTCAAGTATTCCATTCAGTTCTTAAGTTCGGACATTCATAGACTATTCCACTTCTGCTTATAAAATGAATGCGCAGTAAAAAGTCCAAATAACCAATGTTGGAGTGACCGAGATGACTGTCGCAATCTACATAACAGACTTACTTATAAAACAAGGTTATCAGCCACAGATACAAGAAACCTGCCAGTTTGTTTTAAAGAAACATGAACTTTAAAATTGGTATCAACAATTCACATTTTATCTTCAAGTGAGCTAAAAAAAACTTGATTTACTTTTGTAATTTATTCAATCATAAAAAATATAATTCAATTTAAATAAATTATACCACTTGAGAAAAAAAATGCGCATAAAGTAGAGGCTTTCATAAACGGTCTTAAAAAAATCTCTACCTAAAGCTAATTATCTACCATCAATGTCTGAATTAATCAGTTGTATACCTCATGCTTTACTATAGAAGTAAACTTTTTCAACATTAGATCATTTAATTATTGTAGCACAACAGCAGACGTAGAAATAGGTTTAACCTTGAGCTCTATGGACAACCTCAACTCTAAAGCCTAAATCAATGTTGAACCCACTTTTTGAACCATGGGCCACAATGGATTATTAAATTTGATAAAAGGGTCGAAACCTAAGTTGGTGGATGGAGTGTTTATATAAAAGAATATAAGTTATATGTAGTAGTCAGTGATGCGAATAAACGGAGAGGGGCAAAGCGCCGGTAGAATCAAAACGCCTGACGGACTGGAATCGGCCCGAAGGCCATAGTTTGTCCATATCTAGACTGGATCTCACGGGGAAAAAATAACGATCCCGATGTCAGTCTGTGTTATTTATATTCTGGGTATCAAGCTGCTTTGTTTTAACCAAGAAAAAAATAAACATCATTGATCCATGATTAAATAGTGCTGATGAATATATTTATTTTTCTAAATATTATTCTTACTGTTTCAATAATTACTATTATTCTGAGAGAAACATGAAATGTGGGGCAACAAATATATCGAAAGAATTATGATGTGTGTTCCTCCCTTGCCATGGAAAGATAACTCTCAAGCAATATGGACAAGCCGATATAATCGATACAATCCAACACATTTTAAATGAAAACTTTTTTGTATGTTTCATTTTCTCGAGACCTTATACCACACACTTATGCACACATACACACACACACTTAAACTTGAAATATTGTATTTTATATTCCCAGCAATAAAAATAATTTCAGTAGAAAGCTTTCAGAAAAGTTCATTAATTCAATTCTTATATTTCCCTATATCAATAAAAATAAAGTCAATTTGTATTCCCTCTGCCTTAGATCAGGTGGTATACTTCATTCAGACCGGTAAAGTTTCTACTTAAACTTCCTTCTATCTGCAATCTATTTTAAGAAGACTTGTAAATTGTAAGTAAACAGATACAGAAGAAAAAAAACACAACCAGACCATGAACAGTGGTTCTCATTTGGTAAAAACTAAAAAACGTCAACATAAGGCTTGGTTGTATTAAATGGGGAAAAATAGATTTGTATATATTAATATATAATGAATTTAAAATAGACAAATTAGTAATTCTGCTGAATAAGTAAACCCTTCTACCCCACCCTTCTCTCTCTATTCTAGCCATGAGGCTTTTGTCCAAATTATTTCGTAATAAATAGATTTAGTCAAGTCATGGCACTATGGCAGTATTTCTCAAAGTGTGAGTCAAGAACTGTTGCTGTGTCTTGGAATAATATCGAATGTACGGCGACTCAAGTTCAACTCATAATTCACACATCGATAATTTACATATATGAACAATTACAACTCTTCCTATACATATATGAACAATTAAAACTCTTCCTATACATACATGAACAATTACAACTCCTCCTATACATATATGAACAATTACAACTCTTCCTACATATATGAACAATTACAACTCTTCCTACATATATGAACAATTACAACTCTTCCTACATATATGAACAATTACAACTCTTCCTACATATATGAACAATAACAACTCTTCCTACATATATGAACAATTACAACTCTTCCTATACATATATGAACAATTACAACTCTCCCTATACATATTACAAAATTTAAAGCATGTTTTTATTTTCTTTCAGTTTTCTTTGCATATGGGTTGCGAAAACAACTTATGTTTTTAAAGTTGAGTTCCGAAACCAAAACTGATGGGTCGCGAAGCGTTAAACTTTGAGAATCGCTGCTGTACAGTCTTATTCAATAAGTACCAGCTTACTGTTCTGGAGTTTATTTTTGAGGATCTCAAATAAGAAGGAAGTAAATTTATCTGCAGTATCTAGTGGACAGCAGATACATATCCCACCGTTCACAAATGTTTTTTAACGTCTCAAACATCTGTAGGCCTACATGATGTGTTCTGAAAGGTTCCTTGTACAAAACACTGCTTCATTCATAAACAACGTTCAAAGTTTATACCTGAGAACTGTAAATGTGTGATGTGATAAAGTTTGTTATCTAAATACGATATAAAAAACATTTTTATAACTTATAGATGAACTAATCCTTAAAACAAGATCATAATATTTCTTATTTTAAAATATGTGTTTTATATGCCAATATACAAAATGTATTGGTAATAAAAAGATAATAATACATAGAAAAATTATGGTTTCAAGGTAAGGTATTGATATTGGAAAGGGATAAAACAAAATCTAGAAATGTTGACTTTTTATTATCAAATGATGATTCTCATACTGACAATCAGGTTGAACTCTGTTGACAACACTGCAATTTCAAAGGATCTGAAGGTCAGTGACCATACGCATTTAATTTATAATGTAAAAACAAAAAAAAATGTATAAAGCCCAAGCTTTAAATTCATTTATAAGGTATATTTTGAGGTCCCTCAACACCAATTCAATCTTTTACAATATATTGTCCCTGATATTTTCCTCTAAGATATCCCAAACTATTGTCTCTGATGTTTTCCTTAACGATGTCCCAAACTATTGTCAATAAAGCCACACGAGTTGTCCTGTAATTCCATTATCCACATCATTTCCAATAAAATAACGCCATTTACTAACTCGCTACAACGAGTCTTTTTTTTCTAATATAGCCTAAAGATTCATCAAAATGCAAGATACTGCCAAATTTGAGAAACTGCAAAAAACATGGAGAGCGTTTTCCTTCAGTTAGTGGGGAGGCGGACACAGGCTGGGATGAAGTGGTACATGGCACAGTGTGTACCTCTCTTTCAGATATTATTATAGAGAAACTACTCATCTGTCAGAATGGTCAATGGTTATCAACAGGTAGTATTTTCTTACTAGATAGTGTGTGGGTGTGCGTTATTGTAAATACATATTTGCATTAATATATAATTGTGTCATGTGTGTATATATGTGAAAGGCGGTATGTTCCTTCCCCAGGAAGACAGATGGAATAAGATTGATTTTTACTGTGATATGATTATTCTCTTTACACTCTTACCTTGATATGATACTTTTACAGTGATATGATGCTTCACTGTAGGTTTGCAAGATTTGTAGGTTAACTGTCTTGAACGCTGTTCACACAAAAAGGGAACCCTATAAATGACGAAAATGGGTGAAGGCGGTCCACCTCAGACTCACTTTTTCTGCTCTCGAAGGGTGTGTTCAGTTCAGTGATACCACAGAAAACGAAATATCCGAAAGAAATCGTTCAGGTTTCGAATTATTTTACCCCCTTTGAAAATGATTTAAAATGAATGAAGTCTTACAAACAAAAAAAAAATTTTTTCCCCCGTCGGCCAGGCCATCATTATTGTCACATACAATGGAAGGATACATATATTGTGTTTAGTTAGAGCACATATAATGGAAGGATACATATATTGTGTTTAGTTAGAGCACATACAATGTAAGGATACATATATTGTGTTTAGTTAGAGCACATACAATGGAAGGACACATATATGACCTTTCTTAGATACAAGAATACCTTATAATCTCACCTTATGTTGCAGACATTGGCTCGAAATACTAGTCGTTACAGGTTTCACATTTTTTTAGCGTTATAACCAGCAATGGGTAGCATCTGCCTGACTTATTTACCTATAAAATCTGAATATCAGTTCTCCACAAACTAGATTTTTCCTTTTTTTGCCACCAACCAAGGCATCAGCTGTACATAAGAACTGTGAAACCTTTCAATTCGAACTGAACAAGTTCCCAAAAACCCTTCGAAATTAAATTGTTGTTTCTATTCTTCAGTTGCCCTTCACTAATGCCGCTTCTGGCGAGTACATTTTAAGCACACCCAATTTTAATGGTTAGTTCACCAAATCTGAAAAAAAAAAATGCCGGATTCTTAAAATATATAAGAAAGTGATAAATGGCATAAAGATTACATTCTGTTCTACAATACAATTTCTGCCCTTACAGTCGTCATACACGTAGGTTCCTATATGTCCATGAATAAACATCTTCACATTGATATGACTGACATTTGATTTAATAAAATGTTCAGTAATTTTCTTTTTAAAAAAGAACGTACTTAAACAAAAGAAATGGGAAATAGCTAAAAAAAAGTTTAACTATTTTTTTTTAGTTAAGTTGTAACTATTTTTGATTAAGTTGTAGTATTTTTTTAGTTGAAAATTAGTTAAAGTTGAACTAAAAACATTAGTCAGTGCCCATCACTGCCCCAACGACTGGTAAGTAGTCAATTTTGCATTAGTAAACGTCCCATAGAACATGTTATAATAATGTAGTAGTATAAGGATCTTCGTCCAAAATCAAAGCTGTCTATTGTAGAGAAAGAGTTAATGTGATAACTAAAATGTGAATATGTTACGTTTGATATGTTTGTATATTTTGAAATTTGAAATATATATTGATCTTTGTTTTTTATTATTTACTTCTTCTATGTCATGCATTTTAAAATAAGACATTCATCAAATATCAAGACAAAAGAGATGGATTGTAACAAAAAAACTCAACTTCGAAGAAAGTACTAGCTTCAGACTCAGTGGTTAGTAAAAAATTAAGAAGTTTCAGTAATGTGATATAATTTGTTAAATTAACAGTAACATTAAAATCAGTGTTCCGCCAACTAGGTCTTTCTGTGGTTTGGGACCGGGAGAAAGTCTGCTTGAGGCCATTACTTTTTTTACAAAGTATTTTCATACTCTCTTTCTATTATTGAAAACAGCTATACAGAATCGTTCTCTGAGAATAAACTGATAACAAATGTCGACCTCACAACGTACGCACCTATAGGACAATGCCCTGTGCAAAACTGTGCAATTAGTGCCTGCTAGATCCTCCTGAGCCCCCACCACGGGTCAGTTTTGGACGACCGCTCCATCTGACTGCTGACATTTCTGCCCGTCACTCCACTGTCCCAACTCGAGAACCACTGAGTTCGCTCAAAGAGCCTGATCTTGGCACACGCTGCCAACAATGTGCTCTTTTCCACGCGCTTGGGTATGTATCGACTTGGCAAGGAATTCGACCCGGTCATTCCAGGCTACGTTCATATGCCCGGGAATCCAGGGCAGGATTACGATGCCAGTAGCAGGCAAAGTACCATCCCGAAGCCGCCCCCCAATGTGTGCCACTGCCTCTACTAAGGCTGCCATCTCTGCCTCGTACGAACAGAGTGAACCACATGAACCTGCGAGATCTTCCACAAAGCGGGTTTGTGGAAAATTGATGTGACCGTCCTTACTGGTTACAGAAGCATCAGTATTGACCAATAAATTCTCTCGAATATTATCTAATCATCTCCAAAGCCACATTGTATGATGTTAGGGGATCCTTAGCTTTCCCAACATTGGTGTCATCCAGGGTTGTGCGTATCACAGGCATGCGGGTTGATTTGCAAGAAAGAGCCCGGTAAACAATATTTAGCAGAACCCCCTTCAATCACCTTTCATAAACTAGACTTTAACTTGCTTAATTGTTCAGTCGAGTATTCATCAGCTTCAATTGTATATCATGACGTTATGAACGATTTGTCTTCCACAAAAATTAACGAAACTCTCTACAAATCGGGAAAAAAGACTTATTGAGAGAATGACTTATCTGAAAATTTAACACCGAGCATGTCAATAGATCGAGATTACAAATTGCAGGGGGAAAATAACAAAAGACATGTTCACAACCGTGACGGCCTTTGAAAACTAAAATAACAAAAGACATGTTCACACCTGTGACGGCCTTTGAAAACTAAAATAAAAAAGACATGTTCATAACCATGACGGCCTTTGAAAACTAAAATAACAAAAGACATGTTCACACCTGTGACAGCCTTTGAAAACTAAAATAACAAAAGACATGTTCACACCTGTGACAGCCTTTGAAAACTAAAATAACAAAAGACATGTTCACACCTGTGACAGCCTTTGAAAACTAAAATAACAAAAGACATGTTCACACCTGTGACAGCCTTTGAAAACTAAAATAACAAAAGACATGTTCACACCTATGACGGCCTTTGAAAACTAAATATTGCGGTTCATTTAACACACACAATCTGAAAATACCATTCACTTATCAAGACTGAGTCAATTGCAATAGTTGGTTACATTCTCACGGATTTGAATGTATTCTCCGATTGCCTCACATCTCTTCAATTTGAGCTAGAAAGCCGATTTCGAGATTAGGTCAAAGAAAATAATACTCTCACTGGTAGCCATGGCTTGTTCTTCCTAATGAGCTGTCAATCCGCCATTTACTTTTTAAAAAAATCTTGTCTACTGTTAGAACTCATGCCCTTTAGGCACACGATGTGATGAAAAGGCAACTTTCATTTTTAGGTCTCTTATTGTATTTTGGAAAAGGGTCTACCATAAAAAATGGGATATAGCAAAGTAAGTTCATTCAAAGTTCGGCTCAACCTATTGCAGTGAACACAAATTTTCCAAGATGAATAAAATGATTTTCTTTAAAAGTAAATGGCAGATTGACAGATAAAAAGTCGACTTTCTTGTAAACACACATCTCATCTGATGAAAGCTGCCGCTATCCAGGCTCGTAGCTAGGTCAAAGCAGGGGGGGCACCAATTCCCAGCAAGGGGGCACCTTTACTTTTTCTTTATTTTTTCCTCTTTTCTTCTTTTTTAAGCAGGGGGGGGGGGGTGGGAATCCATACCTAGCGGGGGGGGGGGGGGCTAAGGGGCTGCCGCTACCAGCTTTGATCCTGAATACAACATTTAGCTGCCAAAAAGCAATCACACCCATAGCATTAATAAAACAAATTTCATAAATTGCACATTTTATTCAGTGTTTTTGGTCACTTCATTAACCCTGTACTAAATTTACTTGTTATACTCTGGCATAAACAGAGCATATCCAGATAGCTAGGCAATTTCTTACAGCGGCCGGTAAATGTTCTTTCCTGAATTCCATCAACAACTGGGGGGGGGGGGGTCTGAAACCGTTTGACAGCTGTTGACCGGGGGAAGGAAGGGGGGTTTGAAAACGATTTGACGTTAACAATATCATTCTTTTGGAAAATAAACTTTACGATTTGTTTGAAAACACTGTGCTTAAGAAAATGAACTAATGGCAAATGTAATGAAATCAATGAGATAAATTCGTAATGTTTAAAATTTTAATTAAACAAATTTTATTTGATTTTTAATCAACTGTAAATGCTAGCATATATCAATTTAATACACTGGAACTATTTTCAGCCATTTACATTAAAAAAAAATAACAAAATACATTTAGAAATGACATAAAATGTTTATCTGCCACATGATAATCCACATATCTGTCACAGAGCGCTCATTCAGCAATCTATAACTAGTACCATAGATATATATAACTGGTACACTATGTTTTAAGATTTGAATGACATAACCGTTTAGCTTGGATGAACATTGTTAACTTTTCAAAATAGTGTTGTGGCAGGATCATTGCGAACCGATAGTCAAAACTGTAGGCCTACAAAAACAAAACTTATTGAAGAGCAACATACATTATATAATATATATATTTCAGGTTCGGAGGTGGATTCCTGTTTTTTTTTAAAACTCGTTGAATATGAAAGGAGACATTGATTTTGTTATATTAGTCAAATAAGATTTCAATGACTTCAATTAGGGGGCAAAGTTAGCAGTTTATTATTTAAAGTTATATTTGGGAATTTTTATCTTTCGTTTTTTATAAATTTGTATTTTTAGGATGGGTGGAAGATAATATTTTGTTGGATATACGATTGATATCATTATAATATAGCACTTTGTGATAAATCTTAACTACTTAGCTAAATACTTTATAGTCTAGTCCTAAATAGATTTACTGAGAGGCAGAGGCGTAGCGAGGGGGGCAAGGCAACTTGCGCCCGGGGCATTTTACCTTTTTAGCGCCCCCCATTCGAAAACCATATAATATTATATGTAAAATATACCATTTGGCCCCCTGAACCTCGGCGCCCGGGGACATATGTACCCCCACCCCCCTAGCTACGCCTTTGCTGAGAGGTGCAAAATCAATTGAATTAAAATATGACATAGGATTTGTGCTGCTATTTTATTAAATACAAATGAATGATGAATGATTATAACAATATTATTCTTTAAATCAATGGAAATTCCTATATTTAATGTTAATCATTGAATATATTTTAAACTTATAGATGAACAACCTGTATTGTCCTGTCCTACTATTAACATTGTTTATACTGACAAGAATAAATTAACAGCGGAAGTATTCTGGAGCAACATTTCTGCTTTTGATAAAGAAGATGGTGAATTGAAGTAATTTTACTTGTGTTTATATTTGTTCTTCCCCTGCTTAAATTTAAATAATTTGATTATACAGTAAAAAAAAAACACTACTCTATGGTAGTCTATGGGTCCATTACAAAAGCACTTAATTGTTATTCAGTTTGTAAGTAAAAAAATGTGCCAAAGTTTAGACTCGGTGGGATATCACTGTATGTATTATATTTTGATCATCATAAAACTTTTTTTCAAACTTAGACTGTATATTTCAGTTTAATGTTTAGTATTTATATTACAGGGTTACTCAAATTCAAGGGAGAGAGTCAGGATCAAATTTCACAGCTGGTAATTACAAGGTTACATTTATTGCCACAGACTCCAGAGGCCAAATAGGAAGCTGTTTCTTTCAATTTATTGTAAAAGGTAAACAGGTTTTCTTTTACTTTTATTGACAGTTACCTTCTTATAGTTTAAAGACATTAATTAGCACCAAGTAAGGTTTCTTAATTCCTGACTTTTTGCTTATTCTAAGATAAAAGAAACTGTGATCCAGAATGGTAGCAATAATAAATTATTTGGCAATTATTTTTAAAGTTATATTATATCTGTAATGGGTAAATAAACATTTCTGTGAAAAATATAAATAAAAAACTTTATTTTACAAAAGAAAATGTTCACACAAAACATTCTGTAATCTGGGCAGAGAAAACCTTGTACTAATAGACTGTAATAGTATTTTAATACAAAGGGCAATATTTACTGGGATCAAAACATAATTTAATTCAATATTATGCAAACCATATAATCCCTGAATTTGACTTAGATGAATCCTACATTGTTAAAATGGGACATTTTACTTTCTTTATTATTAATATCCTTTACAGGAATCACCAAAACTAAATGCATGAAAAAGTATTTCATTCAAATAATCAGTGTAATTTATCTAATTGTCCTTTTATGTTTTAATAGTGCATAGATGTCCATTTGAATATACATACCTTTATCAAGGAAGTTCTTCTTGTGCAACAGAAAAGAATATTTATGGAAGTGTATGCTCATACAGATGTAACACTGGATTTCAAATTATTGGAGCTTCTCATGTCGAGTGCTTGCAAAATGAATCATGGAATGATACAAAGCCCTTATGTAAACGTATGATAGTTATCTCATATTTAAAAAAAAAATGTAATTTTTACTTTATCGTGGATAGACTTATAATTACTTCTTTACTGACTGTTGACCATCGATTGAATTCAGGCATTATTTATATATAATAAACAGTAGGTTTTAGCTTTTCTTTTTTAAATTCTCTTAATAATTTTCTGAAAATAAGCATGAACTTAGAAAGCAAAAATAACACCACTTGTAACCAAACATTGTTTAATAAACTTGCAACCAACCATTGTTTAATAATGAAAAAAAAACGTAAGAGAGCTAAGATTCCTGGCTCCCATTGTGTCAGTTTTTTTCTATTATTTAGTGACTTTTTATTTTGCTAAATCTTAAAAAATTGACAAAGGTGCTGCTCTTATTTAGCTCAGTCATGGCCAATTCAATGAAGAGTACATTTGTACTCACTAATAAATTTTACTCACTAATCACTTTGTACTCACTAATAGTTTTTAAAAATTTTGTATTCTTTTATTTTTTAAGAGATTTTTTTTATTATTGTGAGTATGACCAAAAACAAATCAACAGATAATTTTAATGAAAAAAAAAACTTTCTTACTTTGAACATTCTCCAGTTTTGGAATTTTCAAATTTGTTAATATTTCTCCCATAATAGTAGTCTAAAAATCTTTATTCCCTAACCCTAACTCTGATGCCTGTTTGTTAATACAAAGTTTATTTACACATTTCTTCCAATTAGCGGTCACATGCAACCCGCCTACTGCTATAGATCATGGTATACTTGTTTGTAGCAGCACAAGCTACATTTACGAATCAAAATGTGCTGTTTCTTGTGACAATGGCTATGAAAGTGAAGTGAACTCAACAACTTGTCAAGCAAACAAAACTTGGACAGCATATCCTCAATGTTTAAGTAAGTTTTATTCTGGTGCTATTCAGAGGCATAGTGAGGGGTGGGCAGGGGGCATCATGCCCCGGGCGCTACTCATAAATGGGCACCAAATGGGGGGGTGCGGTAAAAAGGTATTGTGCCCCGGGCGCAAGTTAAGCTCGCTACGGCTCTGGTGCTATTATGATAAATGATAGAAAGTTCCAGCAGTATATCAAACATATAAGATATTGTTGCAGCTGTATCATAAACAACATGAATAATAAATAATTTCATTTCAGTTAAAACTTGTCCAGTTGTGAAAGCCCCAGACAACTCTGAAATCAATTGTTCAAACAGTAATCTGTATGGTTCTGTGTGTTACATCAAGTGTAACAAATACTTTGAAGTTGAAGGAGTTTCAGCTGTCATTTGCCAGGATAATCAAACTTGGAGCAACTCTAATACTAAATGCATAGGTATTACATTTAATTACAAGTTTTATAAAATGTACCCTTTATAGAAAATCAAGCTAACAATGTACCATTTCAAAATCAGAAACATGCTACTGTTACTTATTCATAGCCTGAAACATAAAATAAATTACAGTAGATACTCGCATATAAGTCAATCTGGCAGATAAGTCAAGAGTGTTTTTAAGCCGAAAATTATGAAATTTGTTATGACTCGGCCATAAGTCGAGGGTAAAACTTGACAAGTGTCATATTCTTTAAATTTAATAATTATACCGCTGGACTTTTACAGTAATTTTATTTAAATTTGCATTTGTTAACGCGCTTTATCATCATGCTCTAGGCACCAACCAATAAACACTGGTTGACCAGATTGCAACCCTCATGATTGCATTGCTAGCACTCTACCAATGGAACTATCCAGCAACTTCGCCTCATTTAGATTAGAAGTCTAAATGCTATTAGAAAATTAGATATGCTGTGGATACTGAAACTATTCAATGCAAATTTAATAAAGAGCAGCAAAATGCGCCAAATTTTAAAACATGAATGTTGAGTCTATGTTACCAATTTCCGCCATTGCACTCTTTGCCTTGCGGTGTTGAGTGTACGATGTCTTAACGTTAATTCTATGGAATATTATGTGACCCACAGATAAGTCAACCCGGTTTTTTTTCAGTAAATTTTAAGGCATAAATTTCTCGACTTATATGTAAGTATCTACAGTATATTTTTTATAATGTAATTAACAAGTTTTAAACAAGAATTTGTTTTGGTAGAGATTGTAGAGGCTAACAAATTTGTTTTTTTGGTGACCATAATTTTATTTCTAAAATTTCAATTTGAAAAATTATGTTTAAAAACATATGTCTATCCTTGTTCATCATTCATTTTTAACTCTGTGTTTTGTTGCTTCATCTTTCTCTGCATTTAGAGATTGTGTGTATTTACTCAACATTTTTATTGAAGTATTTCTGTTACTTGAACTTCTTAACAACAACTCTTACTTCAAACCAATAACTCTTTTCCATTACGCAACATTGTTTATTGGTCACTTACACACACATGCCCACAAACTTGTGGTCAGTTCAGTTATCCACCCTCCCCCCCCCCGGACCACTTTCTCCCAACTTACCATTCATCATGCTAAAAGTCAGTCAAATATGCCACAAAACATGTAGTCACTTTGTTACATGAACTATCAATCTGTTAAATTTTCAATGGTATCAATCTTTAAATTTGAATTGGCTATTTATTAATGATGACATCATACAGTTCAAATTTCACAATACATTTTTATGTGGTGAAATACCTTGTACCTTTCATTGTCTGTTTTTTCTCCTCTTTCTGTATATTGTCTCCCTTCCCTCCCTAATTTAAATGACCTATTTTTTTTTTACTTTTTACTGTTACTTTTTTTTACCTGTTGAAATTTTTAACTACATTCAGTTTGGGCATGTGCAATTATAATGTCAATTGTAGAAAGATTTCCAAAATTAATGGAGAGAGATTTTAGAATAGCAAAAATAGCTAAATCCCAAATGTTTAGCTTAAAAATATTGTCCATTATCTAGATAGTCAATAAAGAGTGTTATTTTTTTGTCATCAGTTCACTCTTCTCAAGAAAACCATAGTTACTGTCACAGATCTAATTACCACAAGTCTCCTTACCATCTTTCTCTTCGTTGTTTGTAATTTGATCTGTAGATATACTTTTTTATTCTAACCAAAATTTTATTTATGCACATGTGGCAAGCAGTCTAAGGTTGTTAGCAACCAAATCTCAATAAAAAGTTTATAAATTTGCTTTAAATGTATTCTAAAAAAAAATTTTACTATAATTTTTTACATAGTCTGCTAAGTTTTCAAAAAATGCATCACTATTTATAATTTTTTGTAAGTACTTATAGTATAATACAAATATTGACATTCTAATAAAAGTTCAGATTTTCTAATAAAAACCAAGTGATTTATGGAAGAAATATATTTATTTAAAAATACCAAATTTGAAATTGTAGGTCTGTTACTATGAAAACTAGTCAGCTGCTTTTTTTTTGGGGGTGAATTTATCAAAATATAGAGAAATTCAAACCAAGGTTCTCTTATACACAACACAAACTTATTTTTAGTTTTAGTTTCCCTCGCATAAAAATTAAATGTCTAATCAAAGACCTATTCTAAAGAGTGTGCATGTCCCGTTAAATTAATCTTTGTGTAAGAAAGCTATCAGAATGACAGGCAGTATGCCAGCTGAAAAAGTGATATTGGTAATACTGTTTCACATTCTAAATTGTCTATTTACTGCCAGGAATGGTATCTCAATCTCCCTTTTAGTAATTCAATGTATTTAGCAGGTTACAACAAAAAAATCTTCAAAAGAATGTAATGACTTGGAAGGTTAATTTTAATTTTTCAATACAGAAACAAAGAAATTATGTTTTAAATAATCAGATTTTCTTCTACAAAAGTTTGTTAAATATAATTTTATTTCTTAATCTGAACATTTACTTACCGTTATTGTTTTTAATCCTTTAAATAGTATACATTTAATATAAATACAAATAACCATATAGTCTTAAAACCCTTGAGATGATGTAAAAGTGTATATGAAAACAAATTTAGATTTAAAAATGGGAGAAAATTACTTATGTATGTGAAAACAATTTGCAATAATTATAACTTGATTAAGTTCTAGTTGTTGTATATTATTTAGAATTTTTTATATTAATCTATTTTGCCTAAACAGCCAGTTGTTTAATGCCACAACCTGTCTCCAGTGGCTACTATGTTTGTGATAATGGGCTAAAAATTGGATCTGAGTGCACACTCCATTGTTTGCCAGGTTTTCAACCATTAGAGCCACTTAAGATTACTTGCAATTCTACTCTAACTTGGTCAGAGTTTGGCACTTGTCTAGGTAATATATTTGGTGTATATTGTCAAATAAAAATAATTAGCATCATTCGCTATATTCTGCAAAGCATATAAAAAATGTTAGGTAAGACTTCTTAGTTGAATGAAATAGAATGCTAAATAATTCTATTTAAATTAAATTGAGTTTTTTTTTACTGATTGTTTTATAGTTATCATTATTACATTACATTATTTTAAATTATCTTTTTTTAGATTTTGAGAAACCACAATTTCCTGATGGATGTACGGATGATATTGAGGTTTTTGCTTCTCCATTAGGGCAGAAAACTTTAGTGAATTATGACATTCCTAATGCAATGGATAATTCTTATAAACCTTTATTTGTTCGTGGAGTACCAGCTCCCAACTCTGAATTTTTAGTTGGCTCAACCATTGTGAATGTCTCTGTTAGTGATGCTAGTGGCAATACAGCAACATGTCATTTTAATGTTCATGTCAAATGTAAGATTCTAATTTTGCATTTTTTTAAATAGACCAACCCTAACATTTCATTTATTGATTTATACCAAATCCAGTCAAACATCAGTTTATGAGCATAATTAGATGCAGAGAGATGCTCATAATCCAAAACACTCTTTATATCTAAGGTGATTTCTCCATAGCCATAGAAACTCAGGTTGTTTCCAGAAAACATTCATTATTCTCTTGTGTGAATACACATATTTTACGATGTTTATTTTCAATAATTTAAGTTGATTAAACATAATCATTCTGTTGGGCATTATTTGCTTTTTCGAACAGAATCATAACTATATTTTTCTCATAGTAGTTTGTTTCTTTTTGTAAAGTGTTAACGTTTAACTTAAGGGGGTGGATGGTTATGGTTAAAATTCCCTACATGTCTATACTGGTGCCTCCCTGGTCATTGTACTTTGGACTATGGTGGGGATGAAAGAGGGGCATCGCAAAATCTATCTCATTCTTACAGAGACTTCACATAACATGAAACCTACCCATTGATATTAGCTTTTGCTTTCTTTGTAAGAATTTCATATGAATTTAACTTAACTTTGTGTTACATTGATTGATTTTACCAACAATTTTTTCCCACCTACCTTAATTTTATTTAAAGCTGGGGATTTCTCAATTTTTTCCTTCATGTTGACTATATAAGTGAAACCCAGTGAGTGATATCAAGCATGTGAGAGAAGAACCATCAATTTAGTAGTTATCATATAAATCTTGCCAGAAAAAAGAATAAATGTGTACTACTTATACAGAAAGGTGGGACGCATGGCCGAGTGGTGTAGATACTCGACTGTCAACCTGAGAGTCCTGGGTTCGATCCTCGGTGAGGCCCATGGACTTTTTCCAGGTGAAATTTGGTGCAAAGTTGTCCCACAAGCCCACCCAGCTTTAAAATGGGTACCTGACTTAAGTTGGGGAAGTAAAGGCGGCTGGGCGTTGTGCTAATCACACAATCCCTTCATATGCCGAGGTTATGGAAACAGATGAATTCTACACTTCATCTGCCCCATTTGGCCCGTTAGGGCCAAGAAGGGAAACTTTACTTTTTTTACTTATACAGAAAGACTTTGCTTGCTTAATCAAACATAACATATTTTTTTTTAATTCTTGTCTTGAGAGGAATTAATCGTAAATTAAGGTAAATCTTATTAAAAAACATTGATCATCTTACAAAACATTCATATTAGTTATTAAATCAAAGTTTGACTGTTTTTATGTTTCACCATTGAATTTTTTCTTACATTTCACAGATCTATTCTGTTCTAATAAGGATTCAAGTGAGCAAAAACAATTAGTCTTTACTTGCCCAAATGGTTTTATGTTAGGAGCTTTTTGTAATGTAACTTGTAACAATGGATCACTTCCAAAAGGCTCTACATATATACAATGCCAAAAGATCAGAGACAGTGATCAGGCCCAATGGGTTTGGTTTGGCAGCAGTTCTCCATACTGTCATGGTATTCCAAAGTAGAAGCTTATGCAAATTATTCATGCTATTAATTAATGGACTCTTATTTAGTCACCTAGTCCTTAAATCATTTTCTTTTAGATAAATTATCAATTATTTTATCTAACAGAGCTTTGTTATTCAGGCCAGTTTTCTTCAGATGGAAAACAGCCCTGTACATCGTGTTTTGAAGGAACTTACCAGCCTGACTTTGGAAAGTCTACCTGTAATCTTTGTCCGTATGGAATGTCAACATTGAAAACAGCAGCTGAGTCCATTGGTGAATGCCAAAGTAAAAATACTTTCAGAAGGCTTTAATAACTATTACTATTACATCATTATGATAAAAATGTATCTGAATATTTACTTACCGTTATTGTTTTTAATCCTTTAAATAGTATACATTTAATATAAATACAAATAACCATATAGTCTTAAAACCCTTGAGATGATGTAAAAGTGTATATGAAAACAAATTTAGATTTTAAAATGGAAGAAAATTTCTTATGTATGTGAAAACAATTTGCGATAATTATAAATCATCTATCTATCTATTAAAAATTATCAGATCTATTTTCTGAAAACGAATTGGCAGTGTTTCCATTTGAAAATGTTTCCCAACTTGCTCTATTTCAGACTTTGATGTTGAAATTAATGTCTATACTGGGTTCCCATTGATTGAAATGTATGAAATTCAACCATTAACTCTCTCAATATTATCATGGATTTACATCAAGTCATCCAATCCTAAAACTGTTCTACAGTTTTCTTTAACACCAAAAGCAGGCAGTGCTTATTTCTATCTGGACACAATAGGTGTTTATATTCTTCCAGTTGATGTAACAGATAAAACATCCATTAGGTATTTATATTTTTAATATAGTTTAACATAAATAACTAGAACTGGCAATAAAAACATCAGGGTCACACAAAAAACATTGCTAAATGTAAAGGCTCAAAATGTTTTTAGATGGACTTAATTTGTATTTTATTAGTCTTTAACATAATAAAAAAATCTATAAATAAATGCACGTTTGACAGTTTTTATTTTTAACTATAACAACCCTTTATCACCATAATGTTATATTACATATATTTTTTCTTTTCTCAAGAAAATGGTATCATCTAGCTCTTACCTACCAAAATGAAAGTGTTATCTTGTATGTTGATGGAATAGCTGTAGAACAGATTTTTGAAGTGTCAGTTTCTGAACTTTGGAAAAAAACTTTTGCTGTCAACTTCTATGGCAATGGTTTTACCTTTTTAACTACGAGTGAGATGGTTTAAAATATTTTTAAATACCACTTATTTTAATTAATCAAAAAATACTGGACACTTATATTGCATAAATCAAATGTTACGAAAAAAGAAATCCGTGCGGCACGGAAAACTCAACCATTGGTCTTGAAAAAACCCTGGGCCTAAGAACAGGTTTGGGGTTAGCGAAACGAAATTTGGTGGCATTTTTCTATAACGTGGGCCAACACATCGGGCTTCTGCCATACGCGTGGCGATAAGCATGTTGCTGTTCGTCTGGAACCTCTGAGGCCCGTAAGGGAACTGCAAAACCTTACCCCGCTGCAGGACGAGCGCGGGAAGTAATCCCTGGTGTAATCGACACTGTGGCCGAAAGCTGGTATTGCACGGAATCAGCCCTTCAACGGCAGATCGGGGTTTCAAGGAAAAAGCTACGCCAACCCACTATCACTTCGTGAGATCATTCATGTCCGGCGGTAAGCGCCCCGGCACTGGTTAATACCTGGGTCGAGGCAAGGGATGCATCTGAGCTGCTCTGCTTATTAGCCAGACCACCCAACCCGCCCCCACTGGAGGCACCCGAAAAGCACACATGAATAGGAAATCGAAAAGAAATGACGCAGGTCTGGGCAGCACCCAAACATGCCTCGATGGATGGTTAGGGGGCGGTAGGACCACCATCGCAAAAAAGTCGACTACTTGCCCCGGTACCACGACGTTTTTTTATCGTAAAAAAGTTACTTTCGGCCCAAACACGAAGGGTTGAGGCAACGCAGGCCCCTCCTGAGAAGGATGGCACATGCTGTCTTTCGTCAAGCTTGCACGTTATGCGGACTTGGGGGAGTCACCACCCCCCCCCACACAGACTAAGGCTTAGCTAGGTCAGGCAAGGCCCCCTACCCCCGGGAAATGCTGATTGTTCTGTTGGCAGACCCCGGGAATTAGTGACCGCTGAACGGCGCTACGAGGGAATTCGCAACCCTCTCTAGAGGCTGAGGCAGGTCGAGCCCAGTCCTCGGGTAACGCTGATTGCTCTGTCAGCAAACAACCGATCGAAACGACCAGGAGGGCACTACTGTTTTCGGGTGACGTCGAATGCTATACCCCCCTGAGGTGCCCGGCAAGAGGAGAGGGGCTGTGGAACGTCGACTCCAGCCCCCGGGGAACCCTGATTGCTCTGTCAGTGGTGAACCGAAAGTTGCGGCCAGCGGAATACTGCCTATGGGTGATGCCGAAAGCTATACCCCGCCTCTGGTGTTCGACACCGCAACTGCCGACTCGAGCAGGGCACTGTCTACGGGTGATGCCAAAAGCTATACCCCGCCTAAGGTGCCCGGCGTGAGGAAAGTGGCCGGGAAAGGTCTAACCCGGTCCTCGGGGAACGCTGATTGCTCTGTCAGCGGTAAACCGAAAGTCGCGACTAGCGGGATACTGCCTACGGGCTATACCCCGCCTATGGTGTCCGGAACCGTGACCGACAAGCGAAGACTCGGGAAGCGGTCTGGTAAGGCTCAATTATGGATCTGAATGTCCGTGAGTTAATTCCTGTAAGTCGCAAAGCTTTTGGACGAGAATGATGTGGATGTTGGAATGTTTTAAGTGCATCCTTGGCCTAAGGACTGTTAACATCACTGGTTATTCAAGCTTCCGGTGTGGGTGTAAGAACTGCCGGAGACTTGTTACTCTGGTAAAAAACTCTTTAAATGCTCAGCCGAGCAGCACCCATGCCTCTCAGAAAAACGGATACACTGGCGATAGATGTCTTTAAGGATGGAGGGAAGTATCATTGTGTCAATGTTTACACCTTCCCTCCTTCCCAAGTCTAAGGATACTTTACTTGGCACAGTTGTATGTGGTGATTTCAACGCCATGTCTCCAGCATGGGGATACGAACGTACCGATGCGGCAGGCAAAAGGATTGAGGAGATTTGTAATATTACAAGTTTAGTTCGGTTGCAGGACCAGGATTCTGATCCCACTTTGTACCACGGTAGCAAAGGGAGCGAGACGAAACCGGATTTAACCCTTGTCTTGGCTGACTTGGTCTGTAACACCTCTTTCAAAGGTGCTTGACGGCGTCGGGAGCATCATAGACCTGTTCTCGTCTCGGTGGATATTCCTCCACCCGAAAAAAACCCAGGTGCCAAGCGCCGGTGCTGGGTCAATTCAAAAGCAAACTGGGACGCCTAAAGGGTAGCAACAGATGCTGCCCTGGAGCAGGTAGATACCGATCGTGGAACAGTCGACGTTCTTTACAAGGAGATCAATGAAGCTATCTTGGGTGCCGCCAGTAGGACGGTCCCTCGGAGCCTTCCGAAACGCAAGTTTAGGCCATTTTGGACTACAGCCCTTTCAAAGTTAGTGAGACAGAGGCAAGCTTCTCTAAAGAGGGTGAGCCGAAGGAAAACGGCTGAGGCGCGCCGCGAGTACAATAAACTAACTGAGCAGGCCAAAAGGCAGAAATGGACCGAAACATGTGAGAAGTTGGATCTGAGGGAGTGCCAGAAGGCGTGGAAACTTCTGAACAACCTGGCCCAGGCTGGGACGGTTAAAACTGCCGCCCCGATACAAACGGGCTCAAGCCTGACGGCCAGTGATAGCAAGAAGGCCGAAGTGCTTAACAAGCACTTGCAGAGGTCAGTAGGTCTATTAAGAGAAGTACACTGTCGAAGGCACTGGATAAAGTCTGACGGGTCAAAGTGAAGGCTGAGTTTGGTTCGCAAAATTATGACACGTTCAGAGCTCCATTCTCTGTCAACGAATTGGCATATGCAGTCAGAAAGGCTCCAGATAGTGACCAGATTAGCAATGAGATGGTTACACACATCAGAGCAGCGGGAAAAGCAAAGCTCCTCCAGTTTATCAGCCGCACGTGGATATCGGGAGACCTCCCTCAGAAGTGGAGGGAGGCTGTCATAGTGCCGGTACAGAGGTGGAGGGAGGCTGTCATAGTGCCGGTACTTAAAAAAGGAAAAAAGGCAGACCAGGTGGAAAGCTACCGTCCTATTTCTTTCACCTCGTGTGTTGGGAAGGTAGCAGAACGCATGGTAAACCGAAGTTTGCTGTGGTTCCTAGAGGATAAAGGGTTCATAACCCCGAAGCAAGGAGGCTTTCGGCGGGGGAAGAGTGCGATGGGCATGGTAACACTCCTAGTCCAAGAAATAGCCGACGGCTTTCAGAGAGCCGAGTCAACGGCGGTAGTTTTCCTAGATTTTAAACAGGCTAACGATCGAGTCTGGCGGCAAGGTCATTTGTTGAAGCTACAGCGGTTGGGTGTCGCCGCTGAGATTACAGCTGGTTACGCAGTTTCCTCAGTAATCGTACTATCATGACACTGTTGGTGATAGCGTGTCGAGGAAACAGACCCTTGAACAGGGTCTCCCACAGGGCTCCGCCCTTAGCTGTATATTGTTCCTAGCTTTCATAAATGACCTGCCGCAGTTTCTGAGATGTAAAAGCCTACTGTATGCCGATGGCCTGGCAATCTGGAAGACCTGAAAGAGTGCATGTCCTTGAAAGCGCATTCCAGAAGGACCAGAAGTTGGTTGTTATACTAGGATGTGAAAGCTAGAGATTAAATGCTCGAAGACCGTCTACTCGCTGTTCACTTTGGGCACGAGTATTCTTAAGGAACCATTGAGGTTGGAAGAAGAGGGTACAGTTCATGCTCTGGAACCGAAGCCCAAGTACCTGGGTGTCACATTAGACAGGAAGTTGACTCTCTGCACTCATATGTCTGAGGTGGCCCGTTGCGACTCCGATAGGCTAAATATTGTCAAGAAGTTGGCCAGCACGTCCAGGGTATCTCGAGCAGATGTCATGAGGACACTGTACATGGGTGCAGTAAGCTCCCAGATTGATTACAGCCAGTTAGTGCAGGTCTTTGGGTCTCGATCGTCACTAGAGGCCCTGAACGTTGTGCAAAACCAGGTTCTCCGGCTGATCACAGGCACTTTTCAAACGGCACTGACGGCAGCGGTGGAAATCATAACAAACGTGCCTTCATCAAGCATTCGTAGGGAGCGGGCCGTGATTACTGCATACGAGCGGTATAAGCGGCAAGAGGAGAGCTCTGTCCTTAGGGAAATAGTCGATGGTTGGGTGGAAGGAAAGTGGCTTACGATGAAGTCTTTCATGCATAATGCTACAAGACTGTCCTTAGAAATCGAGCTGCCTACCGACCGCCTAATGCTAAAGATCGCCTCCGGGCTCCTCCTGGCGAAGCAACCTACATGCCGGAGGTCCGTACGGCTCTGTTGAGACCAATGCTGGGAAAGCAAAAGATCGCCAAACACTGCACAATGCGGCTATGGAGGCGATTGGATCCTATTCGGGGAACGCCATATTGGCAATATGCTGATGCTTCTGTAATAGTATCGAAGGTCGAACAAGCTCCTCGTTTGGAGTCCTCATCAGTTTCCATCAAACTAGTTTTGTCGAAGACTTTGCAGGGCCATGTGGTAGACCCCTCAGCCGGCGCGCGCGCCGGATACTCCGCCGAATTTTCATCCGCCGTAAATCCGCCAAAAAATATGCGGTGCGCCGCATTATCCGCCGTATTTTGTTCGCCGTTAGATTAACCGTCGCATTACTTAATCTTGCTGCACATGACCTTGCTGACCATACCAGCTCTGTCTTTTCTGTTGATCACAAACAAAAAGCTGTTCATAACTAGCTGCCATGATGGTGCTGCAAATATGATAAAGACCTCAAAGCTTTTGAAGGTTGACTCTTATCAGCACTGTACAGCACACGCATTGCACCTTCTGCTTACTAAAGGCAGCATCAATAAAAATGAAGATGTTCTGCAGATACTGCAAAAGTGCCGCAACATCGTAACTGCACTTCATTTCAAGACCGCGATCATAGAAGACGAAGCAGCATTCACAGAGGATAAACAAATGATAAAGACCCTGAAAGAAGGCATATCTTCAGTGTGTGAATATCTTCTTGCAGGCGATCAGTTCAGTGCATCAATAGTGGATGCCTCTGAGAGCAGCACAAACGACTTGTTGACAGTCATAGTCACAATCATAAGTCAGTGAAGACATCATGTCCAACGCGTGTTGGAGTTCAACACTGATGATGATTCAGTCTATACTTTACTTGAAAAGAGATGTTCAAAATACTCTCAAGCGTATTGGTCGAGTTGATATTTGTCTCCATGAAGATGAAATTGACTTTCTAAGTGAACTCGTTACCTTTCTGAAACCATTTCAAGACCTAACTGATCTCTTCAGCTTTTCATTGCCAACCTTATCAACTATTCCACTAGTGAAAATGCACATAAAAAAGATCTGCACTGCATCAAATGCTGATGATGACAAGATACGAATGAACAAGCTGTCAGTTGATCATCGATTTCCTGTAAATGATCATTCAAGCTGCATCAGCTGGTTGATCCAGGTTCCAAATAATTGATTCCACGGTCAGAAGCAACCACAATTCTGGAGAATGGCATACAGTCAGCAATGGCTCGTGGATTCATCATGTCTAAAGCTGATGTATCGCATTCGCCGCTAGTTAGTGAACATGTTTCTGAAGAAACCCGATGTAAGCGATTGCGAATGGAGCTGATGAATGAGCTGAAAACGGAGCAGTCACCTAACGATTGTACTAATAAGGTATTCTATGTTAATTTATTAGCATTGAAACAGTTTTCGTTTTATTTTGCTCTCATTCTCAATGGACCACTCAGTTTGCAGTAAAAAAAAATTAAATACATACACTGTGTACTATAATTTAGTATAATGAAATGTTTTATAAACTAGCAAGTTAGTTCTGTTATGTTTTGATTTTTTTAACATTTATTTCAGATGGCAATGGAAATTGTTAACTATTTGACGGCGCCTGTTTTTCAGTTTCATGATGTCTTCGCTTTCTGGCGTAGCAGTGTTGCACCATCCTCGTATCCACAACTTACTCAACTGGCTCGTCTACACCTATCATCATCAGCATCATCTGTACCAGTGGAGTGCCTGTTTTGGGTTACTGATGTGATAATGAAAAGCAAACGATCCGACCTAAGAGATGACAAACTGCATCGCGTTTGTTTTATTCATGACAATTATAAACTGATATTTTAAGTGCTTATCAAGGTATTTAATAAACTGAATGAGTGGAATGCATTAATGCACTGTATTAGAAGGACAGCATATAAAACTGTTTTTTTTTCTGTTGTTTTAAATAAAACTTTTCCCCAAGTTTTGTAAAAGTCTTTTATTGCTGAAGTTTTGTCAATTCATTATTGTCTAGGCTTCAGCCGAATTTTAGCCAAATATTTCGTAATCAGCCGAAAATCAGCCACAAATTCAATTGACTCAATTTACGGAGAAATTCGGCTAATCCGGATATCAGCCGAAAAATTTTGTCAGCCAGCCGAAAAAAATAAATTCTGCTGGCAGGTCGACCATATGGGTCGATCTGGGCTTACGAGGCAGAGATGACAGCCATTACTAAGGCAGTGGACCACATTGGAGAGCATATCTTCGGGAAGGTACTTTGCCTGCTTCGAGTATTGTTATCCTGACTGATGCACTCTCTGTTCTCCAAGCCGTAAAGGGGACGGGAGAATGGCCCGAGCTACTGGAAGCCATATGGGGACGGATGGTCTTGCGGTAAAGCGCTCGACTGTCGACCTGAAGGTACCTGGTTCGATCTCCGGTGAGGACCAAGAAAATGTATCATGTCTTGGCTGAAGTTCCCGATATATCTCCCGTGGTGCCTCCATGGCCATTGCACTATCGGCTATGGTGGGGATGAAAGAAGGGCATCATATAAACCGCCCCATTTAGTGGTTTATAGGCTCTAAGAGATTTCATCTCATCCTTACAGGGACATCACACACTGGAAGCCATGATGTTGGCTATACAGGGTCTTGCGTCCCAACAAAATGTGTCAATGACCCTTCAATGGGCATGCGGGGACCTGCCCGGGAATGAAAGGCCCGGCGCAGCCTGTGAGTGCACGAAAGAGCTCACTTGAGGCAGCGTGTGCCAGGATCTGGTCTTTGGACAATCCCGGTGGTTCTCGGGCTGGGACAATGGGGTGACGGGCAGAAATGTACTCAGTTAGATGGAGCGGCCGTCCAAAACTGACCCGTGGTGGAAGCTTAGGTGATTCGAGCAGGCGCTAATAGAGACTAAGTCTCAGCCCGCAGTAATCACTGAGAGAGTTCAAAGAGAGAGTGAGAGCTCTTACCCACCAAAATGAAAGTGTTATCTTGTATTTTGATGGAATAGCTGTAGAGCAGATTTTTGAAGTGTCAGTTTCTGAATTTAGGAAAAAAAAACTCTTGCTATCAACTTCTATGGCAATGCTTTTACCTTTTTAACTACGAGTGAGACGGTTTAAAATATTTTTAAATACCACTTATTTTAATTAATCAAAAAATACTGGTCACTTTTATTGCAAGATTAAAATACTTTTGTTCCATCATTTATTTAATTAGTGGCCTAACACAATATCCTTAAAACATCATTTCATTTATTATTACTAAAACAATGAAATAGAGATATTCAAATTTAGCTCCTAAAGTTAAAATATTAATTTAAAAAAATATTTTTTAATTTGTAGATTTTTTGTCTGCTTCAGATATTATTGTGAGTGGTGTTCAGGTTACACCCAGATATCTTTCAGCAAAAGAGGTTCAAGAGTTTTTAACAATTTGCCAAAAGAAAGTAGACAATAATGTGCTTAAAGCAAGAGATATAGGCAATTCTTTACTTGGTCCCAGTTCTTGTGACAGTGAGTAAATGTTTTTTACTGATACAGTGATGATCTTTACAAAAACATATTTTTAAAGTATATCCATTTAATTTACAAATCTTGATTTTTGTATTTTATTTTGTGAAGATGGACAATATTCTTTTATATTCATATTACCATGTTATATTACCTTCCAAAACTACTGACTGCATTGGTCCAGTATTTTGGCTAAATGTTGTGCTTTATGTTAATCTTAATTTTTTTGTCTAAATTTATTTTAACTGCTGTCATTTCTACACTTTTCTTTTATTAAAAAAAAATATTATATTTCTAGGAGTTGTAAAATAGTAAAATCTTCTATATACTATTGATCTCAAAAATATTAAGAGTGATATGGATAAGTAATGCATCATTATAATTAGAAAATTCTTTTAAAAACTTTGTAAGGTATAAATTGAATAATTTATATATATATATATATATATATATATATATATATATATATATATATATATATATATTAATCATAGTAATCAAAGATAAATATTTCTCTGTTAATTTACTATTAATGTATTTAGCATACTTTTATCAAATGTTTAGTTTGTTTAATTGTAATGTGCTGGTGTAATTTGTGTTTTTTTTTACTGCAGCACAGAACGATTGTTTGACAAACCCTTGTGGTCAGCATGGGGTATGTTTTGATGGACCAGGAAAACCTATTTGTCAATGTGATTCAATGTGGTCAGGGAAATATTGTCATACTCCTCCAAACTACTGTCAGAACAACAAATGTGCAAATAATGCTTATTGTGTTAATAACTTAGAGAACTATACATGCATATGTACAGCAGGATTCACTGGTTCTTTGTGCAACATTGATACCAATAGTAAGTAGACTGAGATTATTTTTTACATTATATTATTGTACAACCCATCTTATTTATTTATTATAATATAATAACTACTTATTCATTGAAATATGATATAAATTGTGTATATTAAGAAAACAAATGCAATATACACTGGGAAAAAATATTCCTTTGAAAAGATAAGTGTCATAAATGATAAGATTTCTTTTATCTATAATTAACTTGCTGTACCCGGCCATGCATTGCTGTAGCTAAGCCCTATGTAATGTAATATTAAGTATTGAGAAAGCCCTTGTTTCTTATTCTGTTTATTGAAAAAAAAAACAGACAAATTTTAGAAAAATAATTATCAATCATTTAAAACTATAAACAAAGGACAATTAATTCTGTTTTGAAAACTACCATTTCTAAATTTGTTATGTTTATTATTGCAGTGCTTTTGGATGTACTTTCAGAGTCATGATCTATTAAATAGCGTGAATCCTGTTTACATGTTTGAAAAAAAAATTCTGATGAAATAATAATTTTCAAACTAAAGTAAAAATAAATATTTTATGATACTGTTTGTTAATTAAAACAAGATACTAATGAACTATTAGTTTTGACATGGCGGATTTGTTTATTTTTAAACAAATACTGACAATATATAAGTTAGCACTCTGTGACTTTTGAATTATCTCCCGTGGTTTTAAAAAAAAAGTAAAGTGAAGTAAAGAAATAATTTTACCAAATCGATCGAATAAATATTATTTTAAAATATTATAGATGTGATGTCTATAGAATAGATATATATCAACACGCCAAGTAATTTTCTGCACTTTTGAGTGTAAATTTTAAGGCAATTGTGAAGAACTTTCGGAGTTATGATTAATAGCTGAATCCTGTTTACATTTTTATTTATATAGATTGAATGCTGACTTAACAAAAATATTTAATTTACATATTTTTAAATTGCATTACATCTGTCATTTTCTTTAATAGTTATATATTACTAACCAAATTATTTATCAAATGAAAATGTTTTATAATACAGTATATTGCTTTCACTTGTACAATTTAACATGATTTCTATATTTAATTGATGACAAGTTGTTGGTAGGTGGAATTCATGGAGCTCATTTTCAAATTGTTCATCTTCATGTGGATGGGGACAGAGATATAGAGAAAGGCAATGTAACAATCCTACACAGATCCAAAGTGGTCTTAATTGTCTTGGTAATGACAGAGATTATCAAATCTGCTCTGGCATCCAATGTCCAGGTATGTTGTGACTGCATTTTCTGTTATTAAATATGTCAACAGTCTCAATAATATCTATAAAATACATCAGTTTACTAATGATATAAATATATATTCAAAGTATATTCAAACTGCACACATAATTATAAATATATATACATTTGTTGCTGCAATAGTAAATAGTAATTAATACTTTAATCCTCTTTTCTATCTAGCTTTTATTTTTAATATGTGAGAATGCTATAACATAAAACTATTTTTTTTTTAATTCAAAGTTCAAGCTGTAATAGGAAACAGTAATTTTATATACTGTTGTTGATTTTTTCTATATTTTTGGACTAGAGCTACAGCCTAATATTTTTCATCCTTTTGTTGTGCAAGCAAGCATGTTAGTGTCACAGTATTTAACCCTTTAATATATTCCCCCTTTCATATTTACTGGCTCATCTGACAGTATCAGTACATTATTTAGTTATCATATAACCATTAGGCAAAGTTTATAGAAAGGGCAGTAACTAAAAGGTAGGGAGCACTATTGTGGGATGGGGATGAATGCACTAAAAGGGTTAAGCTTGCTTGCTATGTAGGACTGTCAGAAAACAGCATTTGGTTGAGGGAACATGAGACTGATAAAAGTTAGGAAGTTCCTTAAGTGATTTTGATAGAGAGAGAGAGAGATATCTGGGAGAGAGAGAAATAGAGAAGATAGATGAGATATAGAAAGAAGGGAGATGTCTTTAATGATACAGCAAAAAAAACATCATTTGTTTAAATGTAAATAAAATAATGTTTTGTTGTTTTTCATCATTGTTGTCCACATACTGGATAGAAAAAAACAAATAAGCCTATAATTATAAATGATCTACATCAGGCTACTTCCTAGACAAAGGCCAATGTCAGACAGTGAGTTGCTGATTGCCACAATAGCTCATATTTGTTGTGACAGTTAGTTAATAAAGGCCTGCACTAGGGTTGCTTTCGAATTCCATGGGCAGTTTGTCATCTTTAGTGGGAATGTAGAGAGAAAACAATAAAACTTTCTTGTATTCATCAGGATAAATATTTATAAAATAATTTGTGAGGCGACTGCTACCTGTAAAGTCATTTTTGCTGTTAATCAGAGAAGCTGCCCCCTTTTCAAATCCTTTTTATTATTTTTTTAATATACTCATGATGATGGGCTTCTTATGATGAAATACAGTATTTATCTATGATATATATTTTACCTATATTATATATCTATTATCTCTGTGTTTGATCAACAATTGTCTGGTAAAATTAAAAAATAATCCATTTCTTCTCAAAAGTAAATGGCAACTTTGGTGAATGGTCTGATTGGTCATCCTGTAGTATTACCTGTGGTATTGGTGTAGCTTTTAGAAAACGTTTTTGTGATAGCCCATCACCAAGTGGAGGAGGATTGGAATGTGATGAAAACCTGCTCACCAGCAAAATGTCATGCCAACTAAAAGATTGTCCAGGTAACATTTAATTATATATTTTTAATCTAGTAAGTTTATTGATGTTATGTGTTCAATATAAATGATACTATAAAAAACTTAAGTTTATAGAAATAATTTAACCAAAAATCATACTTTTTTACATAAAATGTTGTAGGTCTTTGGAAACTTATATAATAATGGTCAACTTTGCCAAATGATTTATCATAGAAAATAATATTTTGACCAACATGACAAATAATTGTAATAAAAAAATGAGTTTCAATAATTTGACTAAAGAATTTTTGTGATTATATACTTTGAAGATGAATAACACTTAAGTTGGAGATTAATATTTACCATACTATATCAAAGAACATAAACTGTAGGCCTACACCATTTTATCTACAAGATTTCTTGTCAGACTCACACAAAGTATAGTATCTAGTTATCTTTAAAATTCCTTAGTATTATTTCAAATATTGGACTGTGTGTGTGTTTTTTTTTGCCATTTATTAGTCCAGTCTATTAAGTCTTCGGCGTCCGAACATAGTAATTTCCTTACTTATTTACGGATGAGAATGACCCCCCCTTTGAGCCCAAAAAAAATATATTTTCTTTCAAAATATTGTTATATATTTTTTTTTATTTTAAAGAGCGATAATAAAATTAGTTAAAATAAAAATGAACAATAAAAAAAATAAATTTTGAAATTTAAAATATGACACGAGAAAAAAAACCTTTTGTGCCGACACGACAGTCGTCATTTTGGCTGGTTCGTTTACAGCGTGTATCTGTCGGCACACTTCTGTAGCCTTTTAAATAATAAAACGGCTTCAGACGACTCGGATTTTAGTTCAAACTATTCCCCTAGTTAAGTTCTCATGAATGGGAGTCAGATGGTAGCCTTTATTCATCATATCTTGAAGATATTGCATTAGTTTCTCCACTGAATGCTAATCTAAGAATGTAAGTATGAAGTTTTCTTATTTTATGCTAATAATTTTAATTTTTTTAAATGAAAAATATTTTGTTTTCTATTTTCCTGGGTATTATTAGTTAAAGTATTCATTTCTATGTTAAATAAATCTGATTTTTCTTTAAAATTTTATAATTTTCTGTAATGAATCAATAAATAATGTCATGTAATTTAAAAAAAGATAAATTTGTAATGGTGTTAACTACATTTTTTTAAACCTGATAGTCTATATAAATGTAATTCTATTATTATGCAGTATATTTATATAAATATTTTGTCTTATCCTTAACTTTAGGGAAAAAATATATATGACTATGACATTAGTGATGATGGACCTCTCAAAGCGATTCGACACTTCCAGCAATGGGACCAGGCCTTCATCTTTTCAATGATGAATGACAAGAAACAAGACAATGTTATCTTGAATTTCTTATGCCAGGTAACAATCATTCATAAATAAAATAGCCTGCTAATAATATCAAAATAAAGCATTGTTTATGTTATCAGCTGATTTTAATTTTTGACTAAATAAATGAAAATACTTATAAAGAAAATTATGGAATATTATGTCATGTAATTTAAAAAAGATATAAACTTATAATGGTGTTAACTACATTTTTTTTAAACCTGATAGTCTATACAAATGTAATTCTATTATTATGCAGTATATTTATATAAATATTTTGTCTTATCCGTAACTTTAGGGAACAAACATATATGACTATCGCATTAGTGATGATGGACCTCTCAAAGCAATTCGACACTTCCAGCTAGGGCACCAGGCCTTCATCTTTTCGATGATGAATGACAAGAAACAAGACAATGTTATCTTGAATTTCTTATGCCAGGTAACAATCATTTATAAATAAAATAGCCTACTAATAATATCAAATTCATTGGTGTATATGTATTCTTTACTAAGGAAGAAAAGTGTTACTTTTTACTAATTTGTTAAGTTTTATATCATCAGAATTTTGATTATTACATGTATGGAGTTAGAAATCATGTATTACAAACTGTATTGTACTTTTATATTTGTGAAAAAAAATTCCACTCAAAATTTACATTGTTTTTACTTTTCTGCAGGAGCTTTTATCAAGTTGTGTTCTTCTGGAGTTATGGTACAAATTGGGAACTATACAAACAGCAATGCAAAACATGAGGAAGACCTGAAAAGTTCCCTGTAGGAGTACTGGACTAAGTGACACCCAATGAGCTTTACATACTTTTTGTTTTGTGCATGAGTATTATTCTAACACCAATTTAACATTCATATTTCTCCACACATTCATATTTCTCCACCGTTGTGCTATTCTATGGACTTTGGATGTGATCATTCATATCTAGGCTCAGATTCAAACTAATTCATGGATTTTAAAAATATAAAATTTTGAGACTGAACAACACACTGATTGGCAAGCCAAGGTAAAATATCCATTAATTTTTTTAGAAGAAAGTGTACTGCCTGCCTTATGAAAATCTTACTATAGATGAAATAATCTGCATTGGTAAATATAGTTTTAGACAATATATTATAGATAAGCCAACTAAATAGGGGATGAAAATGTGGGTTTTAGCTGATACATGTTGAAGAAATGAGCACAATGTTAAAATGTCTTTCACTTAATTTCAGGAAAAAAATCTTTTTTTTTTTTTCGATAAAGAAATGTTTATGCATGTTTTACTGAAAATGATTTTTTAATTATATTTGTGGATAAATATTTATGAATCTTTAGTACATTGTGTATATTTAATGTAGATATAATATAATCATAAGAATTACAGGGATTGTTATAAAAAAAATTATTTCTACCTGTTTTTTTAATTGTGAATAAAATTTAACACCATCTTTTTTTCTACATTTTACATACTGCAAAATCATTATAAAAAAGTTGTCTAAAGTAATCTAATAGATGATAAAACATTCTGCATTTCTGCTCTCACTAATATATAATATGTGGCATTTTATTCAATTTAAATCAATTTGTTTTTGTTTGTTTTGGTTATCTGATAATTTTGGTTCATAAAATTAGTGTGTGTGTGTGTGTTTTATATAAAATGTCATAACTATTTTTTTTATTGATAGATTTCATTGAATTTTGTGTTGTAATATGTAATTTTGACTGAGGTTTAATATAAGAATAAAATTTACAGTATATCTCAAATAGATTTTTTTTTTCCTTCTTGGTGTTTGATGTTTGTTTGTAAATTGTAAAAAAAAAATAGTTTTTTTTTTTTTTAATGCAAAATTTTTTTTTATTTAAGAGATATGGCAACAAAAGTGGCATAGTTTTAATGTTTGTGCATTTCTGAATGAGTTGATATATAATAATGGGTATTTTAAAAAGTTTTAAATGAACAAAAACTTCATTGAACAGAGCATCCCAATGATAGTTAAAAAAAGGCAAAAAACCATAGGTCACGGAAGAGTTAAATAACTGAAATGCATACACATATTATATTTTTTTTTCTTTTTATAAATGTAAATAATATACTTAGAAATATAATGGTATGGTCCCTATGTAAAGAACATGTTCAATTTTTTTTTAAATCAGGTTATTGAAAATATGTTTTTAGCCTGCATAGAAATTGTTAACTTATTTTCTATTGGTAAATTAAATTTATAATTTCATCTTGTATAGAATTTATATACTGAATTATAAAATAAGTTTGTATAGAACTTATGAACTTAATTTCTGTTTGTTGATTTTTTTTAAACTTCAGCCTGTTTAGAGCTCATTAACCGATCAGGTCACAGCTCAATTGAGTGCAGTGAAAATGTTGATAAGACTTTAAAAACTTGCCAAATTAAGTGTCATCAAGGCTTGAAGCTTGTGTCGGACAATGACAGTTTTCAATGTGGACTTGTGACAGATTATAAATGGTCCCACCAGACAGATTCAAACCCAACAGCTATATTACCAGATTGTTCAGGTATATTGATATTTTTTTCTTTTTCTTTTCATTCTCCACATTTTAATTGATGGCAGAACAATTTAAGTAGATTTATTTACCTGACTTCATGATTGTTTTTAAATTTCTCATCTTAAAGAAACAAAACGTCCATCTGAAATGAAACTGACCATGTACTTTCAATATGACAATGCCAGCTCATCATTACTAGAGATAATCAAGAATACATTAACAAAAAATGTTCAAAATCAAATTGACTGCATTTGGGAAAATATCTGCGAGTTTGACCTTTCTTTGAATTTTTTACTGTCTGGAAACAAATCAGACAGCAAAGGTTAACATATTTTGTTTAGATTAATACTTTAAATTCATATGTATACTGAGATTTTAGAGGGCACCATGTAAGGTTTTCATTGACATATAATATGTATAAATTATATCAGATACAGAACAGGTAAGTGTATAAGTTGATCATTTCTAGAAATTAATCATACAAATTTAAAGTCTATTAAAAAAACTCATAAAGAACAAAAATGTTTCATTAAAACAATTGTAGATGGATTCATCATGGGAAAAATGACAGTCTCTTCAAACTACTCATTACAGAGAGAAACTCCACAGTATCTCAGCTCCCTGACAGGTCAGTCATCTGCCCAGATACTAACAAAATTAATACTCATTTTATTGTTATTTATCAGAATACAAAACCTTTCTCTTGTCCAGAAACAGAAAGAAACTTAGAAATTTCTAGAGCTGAAATTCCACTACAAGTAATAAATAATACTAAAGGCCTTCTAAAACTGACCATCAATGGAACTGAGTTCACTGCATCAATTACTAATGTCACATTGGCAGCAGACTGTCAGGATGGCGCTATGTTGTTAGATGGACTGTGTGGTAAATATAGTGAATTAAATGTTGCAGTGATTTAAATAGATCATAAAAATAAAAAAAGATTTGGTTTCATTTGATCATTTTTATTTTATTTAGTCCAGATCTTTTAGTTTTGATTTTCTTTTTAAATATTATTTATTTTTTGCTCATATAGTGGATTGTCCATCTGGGTCATACTTTGTAGACAATGGAACATGCTCTTTATGTGACCCAAAGTTTTACCAGAATAAGACAAGAATGACCAATTGTACTAAATGCCCTGAATGTAAGTCCAGAACATGACCAATTCATTTTATGATAAGAAACAAAATGTATGTCTTTTTTATCCTTATCTAGTTGGCATGACAAGAAAAATAAAATGATGAGAAAAATGTTATAATTGAACAGGTACAACAACTGTTGGTTATGGTTCCTACAAATATGATCATTGTGAAACTTCAGATGTTTGTATGACTACACCAGGACAATTAACTTCCACCACTGGTATATTTAAAATAAAAATAAAAACTATCTGAAAAAATACACTTTTATTTTTAGTACTGCATATTATCTATAGTAAAAAATGGTTTACAAAGAATTTTGATCATCTCATTATGAGATGCAAATATATTTTAAACATTACTTGGTATAAGGTTTTCTACAAGGTTTTTTTTTTTGACAAATTGGTCTTTGAAAGGCAGTTTTTTGGAGACATGATGATACATTCCTTCATATGATGCTTGATATGTTATGTCATTTGTCGGGCGTGATGCTCAACTGCTAACCAAAAGGTCCTGAAATCTAGTCCTGATAAATTCTGGAACTTTTCTTGGTTTGATCAATGTCCCTAAGTAACCCAGCTTACAAATGGATACATAAAATTTGTTGGGGAAAGTAAAGATGGCCAGGCATTGTACTAGCCACACAATCCCATAGAATATCTTTGGCTACAGAAACAGTTATGGGACAGATGGTTGTGTTGTCAAGTGCTCGACTGTTGACCTGAGGGTCCCTGGTTTGATCTCCAGTGAAGACCAATGGGTATTTCAGGTCTTAGTTTAAGTTCCTGCAATATTTCTCATGGTGCCTCCAAGGCCATTGCAATATCTGCTATGGTGGGGGATGAAAGAACTAAGTTTCGTGTCATTTGTAGTGGAGGGGTATGAGGTCAGCGACACTACAGTGGATAGGTCCCACCTTTCTTCTATTTGTCATGCATTCACAAGTAGGGTCACTACATTTTAGTATGTCAAGTTCTTTCTTGCCCTTCCAACATGTTCCTTCTAGGATACCCTGCATTATAGTTTTACAATGGGTATTACACTGAGTGAAACATGACTGAACCATGCCAGCATATGCTTTTTCACTGGCAAAGAGTGGTTTATTAATAATGTTCTTGAAATAGTTGTTGGTCTTAAATATAAATGGGCCTAAGATTAAAATAAATAATTCTTTCCGATTTGTGAGACCTCCTTTCTAGATTTACTTTAACAATTGTAATCAATGCAGATTTCAAACAAGTTTCTTCATTTTAAATTTGCTCTAATAGTTCAATTTTTTAAGTATAATTTATATCTTGATAATGGAAAAAAATAATTTTTGCTGTTGACTCAGCTTCTAGTAGCTTAATGTTTCAATAATTTTTCTAATTGTATTTCCTTTCAGCTTTACCTGATAAAGGCATCAATTCAGAGAATTTAATAATTGGTGTCATTTGTGGTTTACTAGGAGTTATTATTATTGTTGCAGCTTTTTTTATTTGGAAAAGGTATAAAATCACTTTTCTCCTCATCTATCATACATGATTACAAAGGTTACTTTTTAAAAAAAAAATCAAATATTTTCATTGAGAATAATGTTTTTAAAAACTAATTCCTTTATATTAAAAACACTTTTAACTTTCTTGATTATTTATAATATATATATATAAAAGATCAGTGCTAATACATGTATTATGTATGTTAAAGGATAACATATAAATTTACTAAAACCTCATCAGTAATAGGTGGACAGAAAGCACAGAAAGAATAAACTCATACAAAGATGTATAAATATAGTGAATTCTGCTTAAAAATTATTTTTTTTAATTTATCTAACATTCTGCATAGTCAAAAATTGTTTTGTAGGTTTTGTATTTTCTCTCAATCTCATAATGGCCATTGTTGGTGGCTTAAAATGTAGTATCCACTATCATAGGTTTTTTATTTCTAAAACTGTAAGAACTTAGACTGTCTTTAAAATTAGTTCTATTGACTATAAGCAAACCTTCCACTTTGTGCTTATTTACTTGTTTACATAAATTGTGCACCAAATTGTTGTGGATCTTCTTTTGTTGACTCTTTTAGTTTGAAAATAGGTTAAATGGTGTGTTCAACTGGGATGGTTTGTTATGATTTTTCTCTGAGCTTTAAATTCCTGAAGTGCTTGTGCACCCCCTACCCCTTCAATGCACGGCATTTTTTATTTTGGCTTTTAATCACCTGATTGTCTTCTCCTTACCTTTTATAGGATAATCATTTTATTTACAGCAGTTTTCTAAAATAAAATCTAGCATTGACACAAGTTTAGAAATGTTTTTCAGCTGATATTGTCTGCCATTTTTGTTCAAGTGACAACAAGTATTCCTCTCTCTATATCCATCTCAGACAAGAACATAGGAAGGCACCCCCTCCCCCCAAATTACATCATTATTTGGGCTTACCTATGCACACACCCACACCAGAATAAGGATGATTTATTTATCTCATCACCAACATCTTGGCCTATGATAAAGAATTTTATTTCCTCTTTAATCTCTTTCTCATACTTCGATCATAATATGGGGAATAAAAGGAGAAAAAGCTTATAACATAGGTGTGACAGACAATTTAGTCTGTGCTTTGATACACACTGGCCCAATTTTAATTTTTAATCATCATGGAAAGTTGAAATCAAATTGATATTATTTAAGTTATAGGATATAATCTAACACCTTATTCCAGTGGTCTCCAAAATCAATAAATTATGAGAGCAGGCTAGATAATCATTCAGTTTAATATTGGCGAAAAGACCAACACTAAGTTAAACAGACTATGCATCTCCACAGTCAAGAGACTATTTTAGCCCCCAATTTAAAAACTTGTTCAAACTCTGATATGTGGTAAAGTGAGTTAATTTTTCTCTTTCTTCATCCCTATGCCAAAAGCGTGACAGATATTGTCTAACACATTGAATATATACAGAGGAACCTTGGGCTACGAACACCCAAATCTACAAACATTTCAGGCTACAAACAACAACTTTTGAATTTGTTTGTCTCTGGTAGCAAACAGCATCTTAATTTACAAACTAAGGCCAGAAAAACGTTGGAGTCAAACAATTGCCTACAGTACAAATGTAATGCATTACAGCTAATACATTAAAGGTGGAGCAGTCGAATGATGATAGGGATCAGGATCGGGTAGCCATTTCAACTGACAGGATTAAAAGAAATCTGCAAGAAGTGGGCACACCTCATATACTTCAGCATAAACCATCATTGAAACACACTTGTTGCTAACAGGGTGGTAAACCTAATGAATGAAAACACGTAGCCTACTTCTAAACATGTGCTACAAATTACATAAAATGATAATTAAAAGGTTATTAGAACCTTGAATAATATACAAACACTTGATACCATCTTAGAATAGAGTTGTTGTATCTTACGTTTTCTAAAAGATTTTTAATTTGTATATTTTTTCCCACCTATAACCAAAGCCGTTTTAGTAACAATATGGAAAATTAAAGCTTCAGTATTAGAATAAAAGTATAAAAAATTAGCGTATAGTTGTAGCTATAACTTTATGATCTAAACCATATTTATAAAATCTCTACGTTATTTTATAATCTCTACATTATTTTATAATCTCTACATTATTTTACAATCTCTACATTATTTTACAATCTCTACATTATTTTACAATTTCTACATTATCTTATAATCTCTACATTATTTTACAATTTCTACATTATTTTATAATCTCTACATTATTTTACAATTTCTACATTGTTCAGAAAGCTAAAGAAAAAGCCAATGACTCCAAGTCCCTATGATATACCGGGAACAGGAACTGAACTTGGTGATTATGAGACATTACCAGCACCCAACGTTTATGATGTTATTGAGGACAGAAACAAAACTCATTCTGACAGCATAATTGACTATCATGAAATAAAGCTACAAGAGTCACAAATAGAAAGTTTAGATCAGAAGGATTTAGAAAGTGCTGGAAAATCCAGTTACTTGGACATCATTGAAAATGATTATAAAGATGATATGAAAAATGGTGAATTTATGAGTAACAAAAGCAGAGACGTATTTTCCAGTACATTGCTTTCTTTACTTTCTGACTTGTCAGATCCAAAAATATCAAACTTGAGCCAAGACAAAGTTAATACATCTAAAAGCACTTCTCTTATTAAAAATGAAAGTGATACAATTCCTGAACTTCCTCCAAGAACTCATAAAATATCCAGCAGTCATTGAGATAATAAGAATAGTTATTTACATAAAGATCATATCACTTCATTATAAAATTTATAATATTTATGTATATATATATTTACTAAAAATGTATGCTTGCAAATTTTGTAATACATTTAATATGTAATTAAATCATTTTAAAATTTTTGCTGTTTAATATGAGTGATAATAATTCTCAGTTTTCATTGTCCTTTTATTATATATATCCATGTATATATAAATGTGTTTGAGTGTATATATATATATATGTTGTGTCTCTGCAGGAAGCTAAATTACTCCCTCAATTATTGTGGGCTTATTACATCAAATTACCCTCAAATGTTACTTTCAGCCCGACACAGATGTCAATTAACGAAGACAATAAAAGTCACCATTTGTTAAATTAACATTTATTAACACGACATAAAATAATCATTGAAATAAATCTGTATAAGAAAACATTCCATATCACCACTCCCATAATACCAACTATCTACAGAAAAATCATCTTACACTCTCAACTAATGTATTAATAACCAGGGTTGTTAGTATCGAAGTATCGGTATCGGCCAATACAGTACAATACTTTTCTGTTGCCACTATTAGCTAATTGCAGAATAACAATAGCGATTTTAATACATTGTTTTAAAAGTAATCTTCATAAATTCAATCACTGCTTGTAATGATAACCATCAACCCTATCAATATTAACACCACCCACCTCCCCACCAAGACAACTTTGATCACAAGGCTGAAGTTGAACAAAACTTAAAGCGTGTTTGCAGTGCACTGAGTTTCTACTCAACTTACTCGGTAGGGTGGTGCAGCTTCAATACAGTCAGCAGTGCAGTTTTACTGCACGTCGGCAGAACCAGCTTAATAGTAAAAGTTCTGCTGAAGTAGACAGATATCTTGAAGATAACTCATCAGAAATGCTGTCATTAGCACCCTACCCAACCTACCCAAGCATTAAGAAACTATATTGCTGAGTTGATCGGCTAGTGCTGAGTTGAGCGCCTATTTTCATTAGGTGGGCGTATTTTTATGCCATTACGTTCTAGGCTAAGCAATGATCGTTTTGAAATGATGGTCTTCTTACGTACTGCCAGTGATGAAATAATAAAGTTCCATTAGCCCTGACGGGCCATCGGAGATTCATCTATTTCTATAACCTCGGCATATGAAGTGATTGTGTGGTTAGCACAACGCCCAGCCGCCTTTACTTCCCAGCTTAAAGTCGGGTACCTATTTAAAGCTGGGTGAACTTGTGGAAAAATTCCCATTGTTCTCACCGAGGATCGAACAGTCGAATATTTACACCACTTGGCCATCCGTCAAGTGCTAAAGTGATAAGCATTAAAATTGTGCTTTGACATTATATTTTATTGTTTTTACTTTTTTTTTAAACTTGAAAAGCGTGCACTCATTATATTTTAAATAAAAATATTTTGTTGTTCTCAAAAGTAATGGTATTGTATTGGTATCGATTTTGGCAATACATTTTTACTTGAGTATTTGTATTGGTATTGGCGATACTATTTTCATGAAGTATTGGTATCGGTATTGACGATACAATTTAAAAGTATTGTTAACAACCCTGTTAATAACACAATAACTTTTCCTTTCTTTAAATTCTTCTACCCTGGTCACAACTAGCACACTTTATCATACTGAATAAAAACTCACAACATGCACTTGACCAAAGGTTATAACAGTTATGACAATATATATATATATATATATATATATATATATATATATATATATTAATTCAATTTATCCTACAACAAAAATATGAATTTTATTCATACATTTAAACAAAATTCATCACCCATTCTCCTTTGTAGAGGTGTATACAAAAACCATTCAGCACATTTAACTAAATTTATTAATGAATTTGGGGACAATACAAATACAGTGTTAAGGCAGCTGCTTACTAGCATCAGATCTTTTGTATGTGTACTGTGTGGAACAAATCAGATCTGTCATGTGTTATTTGTGTGCTATGTGGAACACATCAGATATGTTGTATGTGTGCTATGTGGAGTACATCAGATATGTTGTATGTGTGCTATGTGGAGCACATCAGATCTGTTATATGTTATTTGTAGAGCTGCTGTTCGATTAAAAAATTGATCGAAATTAACGCATGATTAAAAATTTTAACGCAAATTAACGCACATTTTAATCGACACAATATAATACATTTGTTTGTATTCAAACTAGTATGTCACTATATCATAGCATAATATTGGCATAATAAGCTAGTCAGATTAATTTACGAAAGAGGTATAATTAATTTAAAAGATTTATTAAGCATTAGCATATAATTCCATATATGTCTATTGAATTAGTTATTGAGACCAGTTTATTGACAAGTATCAATCACGTCAAGTGATTCGAATTGTTTTCTTTTTAAATCAACAACAATGCCATATGTTTTTCTCGTACCGTAGTTTCCGAACTAATGACGTATATCCCTTCCCTGTCATATTTTGCTTCACTTCACCCACTTTAATCTTGTTTACTCTACCTTCCACTACCGTAATACCCCCTACACTCGTCATTTATATCTCATATGTGCCTTTTCCTTCATTAAATAATAGTATAGCCAGAATGTACTCGCTCCCTTATTATTAACACGTTTTTTTTTTATTTTCCCCCATTGCCCAACCCAGTTACATTTTTGACACACTTAGCAGTCTCTCCCCACAAAGATGACGTTACTTTGCTTACCCAACCACCGTACCCCCTCTGTCCCAAAACAAGTTTACACAAGTTACATTGTTTCAAAACGATGGCACGTGTCAAACTATAGCACGCGTAGGTGCAGATGTTCACTAATTGTATTCAAGGTTATAAATTAGAATTAAGAAATGACAATCCTATTGTTTCAAGGTCATATTGCTGCTATGATTTTATGTAAACTTGACAGTTTCTGTGTTCGGTATTCTTTCTTGCTTTTTTTTTTCCATCTTGTGTGACCTGGTATCTAGGTAACTCACGAAATTTGCCCCTCTTTCGTGGCAATGTATTTATATATAGAAACATGAAATATATCAGATTATACCAAAAAGTAAGTGTTTTTTTCCACTTTTTACTTGTGAAATAACTGTAGAAAATGTATAATAAGAAGAAAATGTCTGCTTACGTCTTCAAACAAAAAAAAAAAAGAAAATTTAAAAAATCATTATATCCGGTTGGCTTACGCCCACTTTCGCTTCGCCTAGGTGTAGCGAGTGTTTTTCGCGCTTAGTTTGGAGGAAATTAAGACACATAATATTTTTTTCCCTGAAGGATAAATTAGATACATTAAAAAAAAAAGTTGATTGCGATCTTTTTGATGAGATAATTTATTTTTAACTCTTTATATTACCTGCTAAGCTGAATTTGCATAATGTTTATGTCGAACAAAAATATGAGAGAATGCTTCATAATATCAAAGTAAATGACAATTATACACAAAATAATACTGCCCAAAGTTGTTATAAAAACCAGTCTCCCACAGTTCGCAAGCTTTCTACATACTTGTCCTTGCTGATTTATGCGTCCGTCTTTGTCCTAACTTTCTACCATTGCCTTATCCCCTTATCAAGGACATCTGGTAAGCTTTAAATATTCTTGGTGGGCGTTTCATCAACTCTGCATGAGAAAGTGCAGTATGCTCTTCTGTTTGCAATGGGAAACAATAATACGCTTATATTAAATAGCTACAAGATGTCTACAAAGTTAACGCTAATCAAGATATCAATCAATTAAAAGCTTACATTCCAATATATTTATGATGAAAGAAAACTGAAAAACAATACATTGTCTTGTATGACGTCAACACATTTAAAGAACAGGTAAATCATCCACAGCCTGCCAAGTCCTAGTTTACTGCCAACTTTGATATATGATCAGCCTGCCAATAAAATATTATGTAGTAACTTGAGCTTGACAATAAAAAAAAGAGAGCTGTACACGAGAATTCGATGAGAATCTATTAAAGCTAACGGTGCATTGGGGCAGGGGAGGATACTTAACTAGAATGTTAAAGAGTTGTGAGAAATCAATTTCGTTGAAAATAATTTTACTTCAGTCAGTCGATTATTAAATTAAAAAAAAAAAACATTACTATTGGAAAAATCGACGGTCGGTTTTGTTTTTTTTAACAAACCTAACAGTATCGATAAATAATAATGACTAGATACCTTTGACATTTGATACATTATTTGACGGTGACTCGGTATTAGTTGACGGTGACTCGAGATTAGTGGACGCTGACTCGCGATTAGTTGACGTGTGACTCGGGTTTAGTTGAAGATGACTCGGTATTAGTGGATGGTGACTCGGGATTTGTGGACGCTGACTCGCGATTAGTTAACGTGTGACTCGGGTTTAGTTGAAGATGACTCGGTATTAGTGGATGGTGACTCGGGATTAGTGGACGCTGACTCGCGATTAGTTGACGTGTGACTCGGGTTTAGTTGAAGATGACTCGGTATTAGTGGATGGTGCCTCGGGATTAGATGACGTGTGACTCGTGTTTAGTTGAAGATGACTCGGTATTAGTTGAAGGTGACTCGGGTTTTCCGTCTATTGATTAACGAGGATATTTTTTCTCTCCCTATTGCTTCTTTAAAAAAATGTTTGGATCAGAAGCGTCATTTAGCGTACGGTTTCAAGGGGGGGGGGGCGGTTTCCCGTCATCATTCTGGGTGGTTTTTTTCCGTCTTCAATGTTTTTCTTTACGTAAAGACAAAAACATGCAATGTTAAAAAACGGAAGTAAATTTTAAAATTTCTTGTCAATTGTAATTTTTTGGCGTGTCTTTGCTGGTTTTCTGAATGGGTATCTAGCAACACTGGCCAATTATGACAAGCGCGGTTAGTGAGAATTTGATTATCATTACCCTTTTAGAAAATGTTTAATTTACTAACAATTGATTTTGAAAATAATAAAACATGATTTATTTATTCCTATTTATTATAAAAATCGATCATTGCTGAAATGGGGGGGGGGGGCTGGTTTGCATTATTGTTTTAATGTATTAAAGAAACGTCTGCAATAGTGTTTTACGCACACAGCCAGTATGCATTACCGCACAAAGCCAATATGCATTACCGCACAGAGCCAATATGCATTACCGCACACAGCCAATATGCATTACCGCACACAGCCAATATGCATTACCGCACACAGCCAATATGCATTACCGCACACAGCCAATACTAGTTTCCATACACAGCTAATATTTATTTTCACACGCAGCCAATATAAGGTGCCGCAAACAGCCAATATAAGGTGCCGAACACGCCAGTATTAGTTGCTGCACAAGCCCAATATTCGTAGCCGCACACAGTCTTCGTACTACTGGAGGGAACCTTCTGTTCAATAACTATTGAGAACCTCTGCTTCAAGTAAATAAAGAAATAAAGAGCAAATTACGTGTCAATATCGCAGACATGGAAATGAAAGTAAATTTGACCCAAAGTAAATAGTGTGGTCAGAGAGATATGTGAGTCTCAGCTAAATTAAATGCCCACTGCAATATCGGCGTTTGGTCAGTCATTGATGTGCCATTCATAACCGTATAGAATTTCTTTATTTGGTCTATTAAATAAACGTGCAACGTATTAACAATGTTTATATAGAAATATGTCCATCCATACAAAACTGTGATCATCAAAACTAATAAATATTTTTTTCTAGTTCTAATTAGTATTGGTACAACTTAAACGGTTTAAGAGAGCTCTGCATTTGTCTTGTGTGAAGCTAAGACAAACATTCCATTAACAATTTCTTTGGATTTATATCACAGACATTCTTGTTTGCTTTGTTAATAATTCAAATATTTGCCTTTGTTTGTTTTGTGATCAAACAGATGCCAGCATACCGTGGGGTCACACACAGAAAGGATATTCATAAGTACTACACTTCATTAAATGGAATTGTTTTACTCTTATTACTCATAGATGTTAATGAGAGCTTACAAGAAAGTTTCTATAACAGAAGAAACTCCACTTTTACAGGACCAGTAAATGTCTCTTGATATATTCGTACTTTTACAGGACCAGTAAATGTCTCTTGATATAGTCGTACTTTTACAGGACCAGTAAATGTCTCTTGATATATTCGTACTTTTACAGGACCAGTAAATGTCTCTTGATATAGTCGTACTTTTACAGGACCAGTAAATGTCTCTTGATATAGTCGTACTTTTACAGGACCAGTAAATGTCTCTTGATATAGTCGTACTTTCATTGAACTTATTAGTCTCAACCAGGTGGACATAATATTGAAATATTTCGTGTTGGAATTACTTGTTTATGAGACTGTTATTTAGTTTAGTTACAGTTGTAAATAATAAACGTGTAGAATGTGATCAACAGTTTTATTAGGAGCTAATACATCTATTTAACATGTTTGGTTAAAATAGAAAAAGATAATGTTTTAACTATTTTACTATAACGACATGTACAGCCAGAAAATAGTGTGTGGTCATTTAGTCTTGGTGCAGTTAGTTTTAAAAACAGTGATTGGTCAAGCACATGCCAATGAAATCATTACATCAACACCACAGGGTACGACAGGATATCAATCTGATGCAGGGAAACTGACCGTTGACTGGAACATAACAGAGCTGGTCAATGTGGTCATCGCTGATGAAATGGTCACTGAAGTATCACCCCCTAGAATTTATGACTTAGCGGAGATAGAACCTGTCCCGGAATATTCAGATGAATCGATCATTGACGAAACAGAGGATGTCCCAGTGCCAAAATCATGGACAGGGAGCGGTTTCTATTGGAACAAAACAGCCTTATCGCCTACAGCCTACCACAACAGCTGGTGCCCTAGACGATGTCTCCATGGCAACCTAGTGCTTATCAGTGACATTGAGAGGCTATGTATCAGTACAAGATGTTTCCCCTGTGAATGTAAAAGACCGGCCTGTGAAATATATGGCATATGTTGCCCGGATGTGACAAGTCCGTTCCACCCTCCCCTGTATAACAGAGTTCATCTTGGTCTTTTCTCGCAGGGAGATGTTGACTCAAATAAAGTTTTAAATAGCACACCAGACATTTTTGAGTTTTTCAATAAGAACTTTAAGCAAGACACTGAGTTGGAAATTGATGGTAGCAATACGAGGCCAAAAATAGCTTGTGATGTAAAGTCTGCTGACAAGAAATTTATGTATATTCAATCCTGCCCATCTGGTGATTTTGAGTATGAAAGGACAATGTGTGAGACTAATATGAATGCCGACAATATTACGATAGAATGGTTTACAAGAGTTATTGATACTGCCACAAGTGTTGCCTATAAGAACATTTATTGTGCAAGATGTAACCACGCTATAAAGGTAATTTTTAAAACAATGTTTATCACAAATTTTAAGAGTTATTTTCATTTTTATAGTAAGTACAATATAACTTGTACCATATTTCCATTTTAATAGGCTGAAAATAAACAAGATATGTAATTTGATATTTAAATATGGCAGATTTTAGAACATTTCTCAAATTTGGTGTTGTATCTTTACAACAGTGGTGCACAACGTTTCCTTTCGGACGGCCGCATTGAAGCACGGCCATCTTGAGCCATTTAGTTCTATCTTGCTGTGATTGAAACACGGCCATCTTGAGCCATTTAGTTCTATATGGCCGTGATTGAAGACAGTTGTTTCTAGTTATGGCCGGCAGGTTGGTCTCAACGAAAGCTATAGTTATATAGAAAGTCATACACGATTTGTGCTAACATTTTACACTATTATTAAAACTAATTGTGCATCTCGTCACAAAGACAAATGCAGGGTTCTTAAATAAAAAAAAATTATATAATATCTATTTACATAATCGTCTAACATAGGCGGTAGACCGTTCGACCGTACGTTCGACCGTCTGTATAAAAATAGTCTGGGGAATTCCAAAATTATAGAAACTGAAAAGAGACAACTTAATAAATGGGAGTATGTTTGGTACGCATTTTGTTCATCAAATGACTCTTTCTTGAATAAAAATCAAGTAGAAACAAGCAATTTAAGTCTTTTCCGTTTCGGACAAAGGACATTTTAGAGCATTTTCGTGTACGCAGTGGCTACGGTTACACCGGACGAAATCCGTATTTTTTTCTCTGGGTGACAGCCATATATTTTGCTGGGTTTTGATAGAGAGGGAAGTAATCATGTTGAATAACTGTTACAAAAATAAATAATGATTAAGCCCCTTTGATTAGCTTTTATTATTTATATTTAAAATATAAGCAAAAACGGTACTTAAAACGCCCCCTTTTTCGGCCCTCAGAGGTCAGATCGCGAAATGAACTTTTGATGTACACTTGGCAGGCCAAGATCTACAAAATGATTTTATACATCATGGGTCTAGGACTTATGGTTGCTTAGATATAGGGTGATGACGGACAGACAGACAGACAAAACGGGGACAAAAAAAATTAAAACAATACATATTTTAAGAACATTCAGTTATACTAAATGCCCTTTTTGTAATTTTGTGACTGTGGTTCCAATAATATATAAGACTTATATAAAGAGAGAATAGATAGATAAAGATAGATAGAAGATAGAGATAAATATATAGATTGATAGATACATACAGATAGATAGAGATAGATACATAGAGTAGATATATAGAGACAGATAATGAAGAACTGTTTGGGAATGAGTCCTTTAAATTAATATTAATGAATTAAGATTTTTAAATGATATGGAGTAGTGTGCGCAAATTATGTAAAGTTGAATGTTAGATTCAAAGTTTAATAGTCGGGGGTTGTTTTTGTTAAGCTTCTGTACTCATAATGAGGATTATTTTCTTTGGGATGAACTATATAAAATATGAACTTTATTTGATGTATTATTAAGTGTCACTTAAATGTGTTTTGGCTACAATAATATGTTCATGTCCTTTGGGGCCACTTCAAGTACATAGACATGCTATTTTTTGTATATAGACTGATTGTTAACGCGCTCAAATATATATCACCATTTTCAACTCCAATTGCGTGCCTAATAGCCGGTGCGGGTAACGGGCCTATGTTTACTGGTGTGTTCAATAAAGGACTATAGAGAAAAACAACTTTATTAATGGATGCCTTTATCTTGTATAGTGACAGTCTGACAGATAGTAGTGCGGAATCAGGAGATTCCGATGATACTGTCAGTTGTATTCCAGTTCACAAAAAAAAAAATTAAAAATTCTGCACTTGTTTTTAAATACTTTATTAGATAGAATGATTATGCACACGATAAAAAAAAGTTTGTTTGCTAATGTCTGTTTTGTATTTTTGTTATCGACAACCTCCAAGCCACCATCAGCAAATTGATTTAGTCTAACTTTTTGGATCATTTGTGCATTGTTCTATAACTACTCCAATTCCATCTGGAGCTAAATAGATAGATTTTAAATTTTCACTAGATGGAGAGGCAACACATTGCAGTACTGAATCTAGGACAGAGATGAATGTTGTCAGTAGAATGGTGTCTGATTGTTTTACTCTGTCTCTGGTAGATTTTAACTGTGGAATATGGTAGTAGTTCAGCTGTAATAAATACATTTCATAATACCTCATGTATCACATAACTCAGTCGTGACGGGCACTGCAACGACTCATACATGTGTAGATAGATTACAAGGAATATTAATGAGGTGATGAAGATCATATCACTTAATATCAGTGAGGTGATGAAGATCTTATCTGTAGCTCACTAGGGGCCCCGTCCATCAACCGCTCCCTGAGCAGGAGGTCCATTAGGCCATCAAAGCTATGCTCCGTCCCACTGAGCTCAACCCACCTCGTCAAGAGGTCCGCTAGACGTGCACCAAATAGGGGGTAAGTCTCCCCTCTTTCTAAATGGGCCCCCCTAAACTTTCGTCTAAAGCTTTCCTCCGTATAGTCGTATGACTTTAGGAGGGCAGCCTTCAATGAGTCAAAGTCATTTGACTCGTCAGCCGTCAAGCGGGTAGCTGTCATCAGGGCCCGTCCCGTGAGCAGTGATGTCAAGCAGGGGGCCCACTCATGTCGTTCCCAACCCGCGGACAGAGCGTATCTTTCAAACCTACGAGTGTAGGCGTCTATATTGTCCGTCTCGTCAAGTTTGGGGAGTTTGGGTTTGGAGGATGTCGTTGACTGACTGCTTGGGGTTGGGCTTGCCGGCCCCACTTTCCTCTCTAACCGTGCTAGGGCCACCCTCTCCTCAGATGCTAATTTAGCTGCCTCCTGCTCGGCCGCTATTCTAGCTAACTTTACCTCTTTGTCATGTTTTGCACGTTCAGCTTCTGCTTCATGCTTAGCACGTTCAGATTCTGCTTCCCTATCAAGCCTAGCTCGTTCAGATTCTGCTTCATGCCTAGCACGTTCAGATTCTGCTTCATGCCTAGCACGTTCAGATTCTGCTTCATGCCTAGCACGTTCAGATTCTGCTTCCCGTTCTAGCCTAGCCTCTTCCACCTCTCTATCCCTTTCGCATTTAGCGTGTTTTATGGCCGTATTAACATCGCACCCCAAGCCTATGAAGTGCTGTACGTACTCCTCCATAGACTTCATGGTTGGTGACGTTAATACGAGCCTAAGATAAGTAACGGTTAACCCGGATAAAGCTCGCCGTGCAGCTTAACACGCAGTCAGAGCACTCACAAATGATCACAATCAAAGAAGTGTATTAAAATGGCTTACCTTGACGCTTCCTCCCTCCTTCCAACCGAATGCGAAATACCTTCCACCGTACACAATCTTACACACATGCATAAAGTCTAAAGTCTAAATGTTATTTATTCGCCGAAAACAGTGCGGCTTTCTCTTTAACTGTCTTGTTGACTTCGTCTGTACTTTCCCTCGGACGATGTGAGTAAGCGTGGCACTTACTGCTCCTGTTTCAAAACGGCCGAGTCCACTGAATGACTGGCCTGTTGAAGAAATGTAGACTTCTGGTTCTCTCCGACGATACACGTGAGTGAACGTAGCGTTTATTACTCACGTATCAAGCCGGCCAAGTCTGATGAGGAACTGGCCTGTTGGAGAATTGTAGACTTCTGGTTCTCTCCGACGATACACGTGAGTGAAAGTAGCGTTTATTACTCACGTTTCAAACCGGCCAAGTTTGATGAAGAACTGGCCTGTTGGAGAGTTGTGGCAGAGATTAAGCCCCCCGAGTCTATTGTTGAATCAGCTTCGGCCCCGCCTGGTTAGTGCAGAATACTACTTCAGGTGAAGGTTCGATCCCGGACGAGCCCCCAGATGTTGAGGACCCCTTTGAGGGTATCCTCGGCTTGTTGCTAAGAGTATGAGGGCTGACTCAATGTTGACTCGTATTTGTATTTGTGTTTCTACCACACACAGTCTCACCAACAATTAAACGTATAACAAGTGACGAATAATCAATTCCACAAGCGTGTGTACAACACCAAGATATATTTATTATACAAAGGCACCAGTCAGTAACAGGGATCTGGTGACTTATCATAAGCAAAGATAATTCAAACTGCAGCAAATAATCCAATATAAAATGAATGAGGGGAACAAGGACGTTATCACTAGTTAACTCTCTCTCTCTCTCTCTATCGCTCACCCAGAGCCACACAAGTCGACTGGTCGCTACGAAGACCCTCCGTCGAATGTCCCACGAATCTCTCTGTCATTCTTCATATCACTTTCTTCCACGTGACCCGTAGCCAATCAAATATAATATATGTTTCTTTCAAACTTTCAAATTAGGGGGTGGAGCCTAGATGAGGAGGGGGGGGGGGAGAAGTACGTCGTATAGACAAAGACCGTAGTAACTGGACATCCATCCCTTTGTCGGCAATTGACCAGGGCGAATCCCGCGAGGAATGTAACGTGTTTCTGTTAACCGCTACTTTGGTTCGTCGGCGGAGATTCCGCCGGACACCTGGTCTATGACGCAATTACGGGGGTGGGGTAAAAAAGGTGGGGAGACCTTGAGAACGGGAACGTATATTATTATACATGGTATAACCTATACCTCTTAACGTTAGTAATACTATTACGCTAAGGGTTGGAGTAAGGGGATGGTTTCGACATATTAGTCACAACCCGTGACACTCATTACCCGAGAAAACTTTGAGGTTTTTGCCCGTAACCCAAAATTGATTGTGACCTGAGGCTTTGGTAACCTGAGGTACCACCGTATTATGTGATATACAACAAACTTCAACACGCGATACCACCGTATTATGTGATACACAACAAACTTCAACACGAGGTACCACCGAATTATGTGAAATGCAACAAACTTCAACACGAGGTACCACCATATTATGTGATATACAATAAACTTCAACACGAGGTACCACCGTATTATGTGATATACAACAAACTTCAACACGAGGTACCACCGAATTATGTGAAATGCAACAATCTTCAACACGAGGGACCACCGTATTATGTGATATACAACAAACTTCAACACGAGGTACCACCATATTATGTGATATACAACAAACTTCAACCTGAGGTACCACCATATTATGTGATATACAACAATCTTCAACACGAGGGACCACCGTATTATGTGATATACAACAAACTTCAACACGAGGTACCACCATATTATGTGATATACAACAAACTTCAACCTGAGGTACCACCATATTATGTGATATACAACAATCTTCAACACGAGGGACCACCGCAGCCCCGTAGCCAAAGGGGGGCACTGGGGGGGGCCGTGCCCCCCCCCCCCGCGAGGTGTGGAGTTCCCCCCCGCTTAAAAAGAAGAAAAATAGGAAAAAAATAAAGAAAAAGTAACTGAAATGAGAAAGTACCCCCTTGCTGGGTATTGGTGCCCCCTGCCCCTGGCTACGGGCCTGGACCACCGTATCATGTAAAATGCAACAAACTTCAACGATTTGATTTCAATTTATTTAATTTCAAATATGAAAAAAAATAGATGTATTTCTTTATTTTAAAAGTGTAATCCAACTTAATGCATTAATTTATTGACATATATTTACTATCAAATTTTTATATTTTCCAAACTTAACTCTCTATCATCTATGACGATTTTTCGGCTGGCCGTCGTCGTCCACCACTTCCCTTTATTGTTTCCTATCACATAAGTCGAATGTAAGTTTAGCTGCAGGCAAGTTTAATTGTGGGAAAGTTTAGAAGGTGCAGGCAAGTTAATTTGCGGGCAAGTTTAGCTGCAGGCAAGTAGAGTTGCAGGCAAGTTTGTTATAGTCCAGTTGTTTGAGAGTCCAGTTTATTGATTTATTACAAAGTTCCTCACATCGTCACTTTAGAAGTATTTAGGTTGAAGTACAAGTATTGTGCGCCAGTTAAAAAGTCTTGCAAATAAAAAGACAAATATATAGTGTCAGTTGAAAACCATTATAGTTTAAGACATATATCAAGTGCCAGCTGAAATACATGCCAATAAAAGACATATTTTGTGTAACTAGAAAGTCATGTAAGTAAAATGCATATATCTTGAGTTAGTTTTAACTAGTGAGCCATGCCACTAAAAACACATGTTGTGTAAGGGTTGAAATCTATGCCAGTAAAAACACATGTTGTGTAAGGGTTGAAATCTATGCCAGTAAAAACACATGTTGTGTAAGGGTTGAAATCTATGCCAGTAAAAACACATGTTGTGTAAGGGTTGAAATCTATGCCACTAAAAGCACATGTTGTGTAAGGGTTGAAATCTATGCCACTAAAAGCACATGTTGTGTAAGGGTTGAAATCTATGCCAGTAAAAACACATGTTGTGTAAGGGTTGAAATCTATGCCAGTAAAAACACATGTTGTGTAAGGGTTGAAATCTATGCCACTAAAAGCACATGTTGTGTAAGGGCTGAAAGCCAGTAAAAGTTAAAAAGACCTTTATTTGCTTTTTTTTTTTAGCCATTACAGATGGAAGTCAACATCCAATGTGAGACCTTCATGTCAGTTTTCACAGCAGTTGATTACTCACAGTTTTTACGACTTGTTCTACGGGAATCTTCGAGCTGTGTCGTTAAACAAGTTATTCCTCCAAATATGTCATTATTTAGCTGCAATGAAAAATATTTTGGGTAAGTCCTGCAAAGTCCTGTAAAACACGATAACGATTAGAGCCTAACCACACCAACACGACGGTGCGTCAAACGCACGTTTGACGTACTAGACACGACAGGCCATTGTCGTGTCATTTTTCGGCAAAACACACTGCCACGACGTGCGTTTTCTAAAGTATGCTCACTGACCTACACAGTTCAGCTAAAAATTCTCTTAACCCTTTCGATGCTATTGACGACTATAGTCGCTCACAGTCTCGCTGCTATGGACGATTTTAGTCGCATTTTTTTTCCTACGCAAAATTGCTAATGACGACTATAGTCGCTCTCATTCATTTGTACTAAAACTAAACGTTTGTTTTCAGCCAAAGTTGGAGGGGAAGTGCATTGTCTAGTTCTTCACTTGGTTCGCTTAAAAAAGATGTAGAAAATATATATTTATGTTCATTTTATGGAATAATTTGACTGAAATCACGGCGACACGCCCACTTCAAGCCTTTTTTTCTGTCCCGGTGATCGGTCAAGTTTTGCTACCTGACTTTTTCTAACTGACTTTTTCTACCTGACTTTTTTTTTTTACCTCAGCGCATGGCTGGTTTTACCCCTACTGATTTTAGTGATTGTCGGATAGGAATGTTTAAATGTTATATTGCTAGGGCCTTGGACAGAGATTGTCATTTACTATTTGTATAATGGCAAGGGTGACAATGTCAACGATACATAATGTCAGAAATGTAATATTTAGTTATCAGTCTGTCCAAGGAAAGACGGGCCAAGACTATGCAGAGTAGAAACATTAAATTCAGTGGGGTCGGGGTATGCCAGTTTGACTATAAGGGACAGGGAGACACTTGTACAATGGAAACAGCTGACCACAAGAGATAGTATCAGCAGGGAAAGGAGTGGGCGGGGCTAAGATTTCGCTAGGACAGAGGTTACGCAGAGTACATTATTCAGAGTAGAAACACGTTCAGGTGGAGTGGGCGTGAAAGTAATACTAGTATGAGTTTTGAGATAGAAAGGCAAATATTATTGCGACGTTTCTAAACTATGTCTCCACAATAGCTAACCTCCGTTTATTGTTCCATCTAAAGGAGAAAAGCGTGGTATGTTTAGACGGACTAAGAAATTATTTATGAATGGAAAACGTTACACTGTTTGGCTTAATTTGGGACTTGAAGCTAAAAGTCAGATTTATTGCTTGTTTTACAATGACATAGTGGTAACACGGCTGACCATCTCCACAAAAGAAAATAAAAATTGAGGAACATTTATAGTATCGGTCCATCTAATAACATGAGCGTAAGATGCTAGGGATAATAATTTAGGTTATCTTTTAAACTGTATTGAAATTAAGTTTATATGCTTATTATTTTTTTTCTCTAAATAAAATCACATTTTACCTTTACTTACTTTTTAATGACTTGAATCATGGAAAAACAATTTAAATAATCACATACAATACAAAATTAGACTCATTATACAACAATTTTATGCAAATGATGTGTATGGCTTACTGCGTGAAGATCATTTGTTTTTTTAGGGGTATTTGTTTTGTCCCAGTTGTGGCTGCTAAGTTATTTTATTTAAAAAAATGTCAATACAGAAAAAACATCAAAATCATAAATTATTTGTTTAACACGGTTTATATAGCGTGACTATGATTATTTCTCTAAATTCTTTCTCTCTCTCTCTCTCTCTATATATATATATATATATATATATATATATATATATATATATATTATTATCTATCTAACTATCTATCTCTTCTACGTGTTAATATCGCTCCTCCCAAACACCCTGAACGGTCATAATTATAGACACAGTGATACTGCTAAACCCCATTATTTGCTGGCGACTCCCATCACACTCCACCTGAACGGCTTAAGTGCTCTTACTGTAACGTCGGGCGAGAGCAATTGACAATACACGCTAAACAAATCATGTCAGACAAGTATTATGAAAAGCTTTAAATTATAAAAAAAAAGATTTATTATAAATTGTGAAAACAACAACAACAAAAACAAAATGACAAATCTTGAACGTACTATAAAAATTCAAAGCAAAAAATATAAAAAAAGAACAAGACCAATTTGATAAAATATTCTGGGTACACTAAAAATGACCAACACCGTTGGTGTCCTGGGGTCACCTGAAGTCGGAAAGATAACTCAGAACAGGTAGAAAGTTTTGTATTTTGGAGCTTAGCACTGGGAAAGACAGCAAATTTAGAGAGCTTAGCATTGAAAGGGTTAAATTGACTGCACTCACCTAAACAACTTTTACATCCCTCTGAGTTAACATGCATAAATACATTCACCTTTTTAGGCCAAAGTAATAATAATAAGATTATAATAATGAGGAAATATGGTTGATTCATATATGAATCATGGGGAACTGTAGGGTTAAGTAATCAAGTTATTTATTCATTTAACCAGGAACAGCATTATTCTAGTTAAGGGCTTCTTAAACTTTTGTAATTCATGACCCCATTTATGATTGCAAGTTTCTTGACGACCCCATACAAATATAAAAGAAAAATAAATTAATATTTTACAAGTTAAAAAACATTTTCTGTTAAATTGTATTTTTATCTCTCGCGACCCCAGAATTTTGCTACGCGACCCTAAATGGGGTCGCGACCCATAGTTTAAGAAGCCCTGTTCTAGTTCTATACTTATATATAGATATACAGTTCTAAACTTAGGAACTGGGAGGACCTGGAGGGGGCTTGACCTCTTTGGGGGGGTCCCTGTATTTTGACTTTCTACATCATGATATGAAATAATGTACTTAATATTTAATGTAAAAAAATGTTTGGGGGCCAGGTGGGGCATTCGAGTCAGTTTGGAACCCCCACTCTCTCCCTCCTGGTTATGCCCCTGTATATATATATATATATATATATATATATATATATATATATATATATTCATTACTATATATAGCCAATCTTAATTATAGAAAGAAAGCTACCATTATAATATGATTATAGTATCAAAATAGAGAAATGATGTACTTTTAACAACCAAATAACTTTCGGTGACAGTAACTTCGTATCTATTTAAACTATACAAATACTATTCAACTAAGCACCAAATTCAGCTCTATAAGACTACTAAGAGCTAAATTAAGCCTCCCTACTAATATATAAAAAAGCCTGTAATCCAAAGCACTTATTGTAATACAAACAGATTTCCAAATAAGAAATAACAGAATCTCAGATGAAAGACTTTAAATATCCATACAAGTAAATATATTCTAATGCTTATCAACTAATACTATTAGGCATCTTTATTTTTAAAATTATCATATCATTTTTGAGTCATGCAAAAACACAGCTCTTTTATTGAGCTAAGTAGTGTGTAATATCTTTTAATATAAACAGTCAAACATATGATGCAGGAGTTGTCTTTTTTTTATTTAGAACTAAAAACTTTCTGAATTACAAAAATGCTTTATTTTAAAATAGTTGTAGGCTTTTGATATCTTGAAAACAATTTTTTTTATCCTTTGATCATAAAAAGTATTCAATTTTCTCATGCCATAAAAGGTTCTAGAGATAGTATGTATTGTCACCTAAAACCATATAGAATTCTTTTTGGTTATACATGTATTCTTAAAGGCACAGAAATAACTTTTTTTAATGACAACATTTCAAAGTAAAAAAAATAATTGAATGATAAATTGCTTCTTTATGATTTGGAACAACACACATTTTAATTAGCAATAAAAAGTAAAATACTTTTGTGTTTAATAGTTGTTTTGCATTTTAAAAAATGTAAAAAAAAAACTTTTTAAAAATACTTTTAATAAAATAGCTTAGATCATACAAACATTTAAATAAATTTATTCAGTTATTTAATTTTTATTCTGGCGGCCATGCTTTTATTTAATCAATATTTATACTTTTTAGTGTCGAAAGTAATTATCTTGTTTTTGTTTGTGTAGTTAGTATAAATTAATAAGTGATGTACATAGTGGAATAACAAAACTCTCAAATTTAGTAGTTTTATATTCTATTATATTATTAAAAGAATTTCCCTTTCTTTTGTGGGTAAAGTTTATATACAACATTAAAAATAGCACACCAGACTAAAAAAAACAGCTTCAAAACTCATTAAATTCATAAATCAATGCAAAACTTGAGATGCCATTCTGCTATATCCCTTGCCCAGCTGCCGTTGCTGGGTGGACTTGTGGGACGACTTTGAAACAAATTTCACCTGGAAAATGTTCACATGGTTCTTACTGTGGATCGAACCCAGGACTCTCAGTTCGACAGTCAAGTATCTACACCACTCGGCCATCCGTCCCTCTTTATATAAACACTATCAAAAAATTAATTCACTTTGGGCTCCATAAGAATTTAATAAATAGACACAAACATTCTATAATAGTGTATTGTCATCAAGAATACACAAGTTTTAGAAATTTCAAATCGATTGGTCTTCGTGAAGGTGATAATTGATTATAAATTTCCCAAAACACAGAATTGGTCTGCCACACCACCGGGGAGTTACTGTAATAAAATTAAAAGCCTATAAAAAAGATTGCAAAGTAGGTAAGGTATATACATAACAAAAAAACATGCTAATTCTAAACATTCAATTTTACTGTGATCATTGCCACAACCATGGACTAAGGAAACAGTAAAAAAAAAAGTGTTTTAGTGGAAAAAAAAAACCCCTAAATTTCATTGTTTTTTTATGATTAGTATGAATACCAATGTAATATATATTGTTATAATTCTCTATTACATTATAATTAGCTATAATTTAGGTCATAAGTAGAAGAATGTTTTGTTTACAAAGTGAAAAGTCAACAAAAATAGTTGTGTTAAGCTGAAATATATGTCAATTAAGAATGTTATAGTTATGTTAATGTTTGGTTGTTTACAAAGTCCAAAGTCAACACATATCAAGAAAAAAAAATAAGAGTAAAATACTAAGTATTTTTAATAAGCCATAAAAATCATTAGCAAATACTGATAGGCCTAACATTATTTGAGAAAGTAAATATAAAAGCATTGAAATGAATCTCCCCTAACTCTAGGTATTCAGAATTATTATTGTTTTCTTGTTTATAAATGATGATTAAAATGATTATACTACCAAACAGTATGTAAATTAGCCAACTAATGTTTACTAATAACTAATTGCTAGTATAAGAGACAATTAAACTTGAGAATGATAAGTTTAAAAAGTCAACATTAGTCAACATATATCAAGAAAAATTTTTTTTTTACTCTAGTAACCCATTTAATTTGTAATTAGGTCTAGAATGAAAGACTTAAGAATAATATTATTATTTTTTTGTTAAATAATGTCTACTTGAATATAATACATAATAGTCTAGTCTAGTTTAGTTTTTAAGAGAGGGTGTTAGTATTAGACTAATAGTAATAATATTCATGCAGATACAGATGTCCAGAAATGACTTAGTTGACAAATGGGAACTTTAAGTGAAACTTGAAAGTGTTTTAAAAAAATAGGTGCAGAAAATTCTAATCATGTATTCTTTTCTTATGCACCAAATATAATAAATGGCAATGAAAACGCCAGCAGTCAGCCACCGCAATCAGCTTTATTTTTGTAAAGTGTTTAATAAAATAAAATGTTTAAAATCAAGACCATGCCTTGAGTTAATTATCCTCATTGTACTGTTTTGAATAATAAAAAAAGATTGAGGCCTATAACTTAAATAGCTTAAAAGTTTTACATTTGCTATAATAAAAATTCATTCTCGGCTGACGTCAGATTAAAAAAAAATGTTTTAATTTTTTTTTCAAGATCAAAATTTTCTTAATAAGGCACATTAATCATCATTCATTAAAGTATTTAAATTGAAAGTTTCAGGCTTCATTCTTTCATGGTTCAAAAATTAAAAGAAATTTTTAGCATTAAAATGTTAATCTTGACCATCAAATTAAAAAAAGATAAGTTTTTGTTTTTAAATGAAGGCTTGATATGATAATGTACATTACTTAACTTTCACTCAAGGATCTAAATTGAAAATTTGAGGCCTGCAGCTTTAGTAGTTACAGTTTTTTTAGTATAAAAAAGTTTTTCTTGGCGAGTCTCGGCCTTCAAATTCTAAATAAAAATATTTTTGTTTTGTTTATTTTTTAATAACTTTATTAATACTGGACAATAAACAAAAACACATCAAAGTATTTATGTTGGAAATTTGGAGTATATACATTCTATAGATAAAAAACTGTGCAATTTTATTTGCAGCCCATTGAGACTTTGGTCAAAGTTTTTTTTTTATATTCCTTCTGTTATGTAAAAGTGACCCCCCCCTCCCCTTTTTTTTATACCTGAAAAAAATTATAACATCTGTTCTAAAAGACATAGAACACTAAGTGTGGTATCATTGGAAAGCTTGCAACCAGCTCTATCGAATTAAACATATTAAACTTTTATATTACTGTTTTGAATTTTCTCATCGTCACCGAAGTACCTAATATGTTACTAATGTTAGACTTATATAATTAGTCTTAGTAGGCTAATTACTTGAACCGGAGTAAAAAAAAAAACTAGTACAGCAGAAAACTAAACATGAAATAAATTTGAATTCAGTTAAGATACATTTGATAATTGGACTTAAAACTGATCACTTGACTTATTACATCGATAGATGTTGTGATGGTTTGGTCATTGTGTGACTTGCTGTCTCGAAACATAGTCGAGTCGTGTGATACCGAGTTTAATACAAACTTTTGATAATGATATTGATTAAAACAAATGTAATAATTGTGTATACTACATTTTTTTTATATTATTAGTTTGTATCAGTGGGCGAGAAGCAGTTATTAATAATATTAAACAAAATACTTTAATACCCCATCCCCATGCATGGCTTCGGCACTTAGTCTTAGTATTTCTCTATTTAAACAGTGTCTAAATCTAAAATGTTTCACAAATAGTTATTTTTGTGATTTACTACATTATTTTTTTCAGCATGATATAATTCACTTTTCTCTTTAAATTTGAATAATTTTTTTCACAATAAAACAAATATTTTATAAAATTTCATTGTTGTAGTAATTGAATGGGTGTCGTCAAGGCATCCATTTTGTATTGTTTACAATGCTTTTTCTGAGAAAGTGCATCAAAAACGCAGACACGCACGACAGACGACGTGCCGGTCTGTGTTATCGCTCTTAAAGATTGGTTCGTGACGTCACACGGTTTTCATACGACTGACGCATGACGCATGCGTCAAAGAAAACGCAGCGGTATATTTTGACTCTTATTATTCAAATTGTTCTCTTAAATTTTACTAATACTAATTATATGCAGAATTAATTTTAGAAAACATTTCTTTTTTATTTGTATTTCCTAATTACTCAGGGAAACCATAAAAACTTCCTGTACAAATGACGACCAGTTGAAAGACGATGACGTCATAAAAAATTGCTTTACTTTCAACTATCCAGCGTATCGTGTGATGAGTTGTTCAACTTTATATGCAAACGTATTTTGTTATATTTGTAATACAGTAAGTATAATGTCTGAAATTACAATAACGGTAAAGGTATCCTCAAACCAAAGCGAATTTCGCGTATCTAGGTAGCTCGCGAAATTCGCCCCTCTTTCGCGGCAATGTATTTATATGGAGAATTTCCGCGGCAGTGCAGAGAAATTTCGCGGCATCGCTTCTTTCAGAGTTGTTTCGCGAGTGTAAACAATCCAAAATGACTGCCTAGAAACATCGACTCAAATGAAAATCAAGGTTAAAATTAATATAAATGTCTTAAAATTAACAAATAAGACTTACATTTATATATAGAAACTTGAATTATATAAGATTATACCAAAAAGTAAGTGTTTTTTTTTCACTTTTTACTTGTAAAATACAATAAATGTAGAAAATGTATAATAAGAAGAAAATGTATGCCGACGTCTTCAAAACAAAAAAAAAAAGAAAATTAAAAAATCATTATATCCGGTCGGCTGACGCCCACGTTCGCTTCGCTTAGGTGTAGTGAGGGTTTTTCGCGCTTAGAAAAATCTCACGTGAGAAATAGCGCAGCGAAACGTATCGCTTTAGTTTGAGGATAGATAAATAAAACAAAATGAACTATACTTAACAGACCGTACTGAACTAGAGCAAGTTTCCCCGAACTTGTTCTTCTCTAGACAGTGCCGTTTCGAGCTTAACTCACGCCGGGGCAAAATACCTTTTAATACTTTTTTAGCGCCCCCCCCCCAATTCGAAAACCATATAATACTATATGTAAAATATACTATTAGGCGCCCCTTTGTGATTAGCGCCGGGGCATGATGTCCCACCCCTTGCCCACCCCTCGCTGCTCCTCTGGCTCTAAAGCACATTCTAATAAAACTTTAGGCAAAGGTTTTCATATCGGGAACAGGATTTTTTTAGAACACGTGAACAGGGATGCTATGAGAGGATATTATCAGAACACAATCAGGGGGGGGGCTTTTCCTTAAGGGTCTCTTACCTTTAGTGACCACGTTAAATTAAGTAATTAGCAGGCAACTAGCTTAGGATTAGGTAAGTGTGTGTGTGTGTGATCAGAAGGAGTCCATTCGGTAGAAATTGTCAAGAGTCAATTATGACCCAGCGGCCCTGCCCATGTTTTAAAATGTAATGGTGTTGCAGACCTGTGTTATGTAATACCAGCTGAACCCCTGTAAAACAAGAACAATAATTCCTTGTCTACCTTCGACCGTCGTTCTAAGTCACGTTATTAGAAATCTGACAACTCAGACATAAAGTGTGTATTATTATAAGGACTCATCAAAAATTAATCTGCGCATCAAAAAATATAATAAGATGATATTCTCTCTCTCTCTCTCTCTCTCTCTCTCTCTCTCTCTCTCTCTCTCTCTCTATATATATATATATATATATATATATATATATATATATATATATACATTCATCTTGCACTTATCATACATTTACAGCTGAAAACGCCCCTTTACTGATTGTTTTAATACAAACAATGAATACAACTATAGCTCCATATCTTTCAACAATCTCGGAATGTGTGTGTCACAACTGAATGTTTATTTTATTGGTACTTATTCGTTGAGAAAAAAAACCCAGAAATAAAAGCTCCCGCCTGCACTAAGGTCAGTTTTTAGAGCGATGTATCTACAGTGTTGGTCAGTTTTAGAGCGATGTATCCACAGTTTTGGTCAGTTTTATAGCGATGTATCCACAGTTTTGGTCAGTTTTATAGCGATGTAACCACTGTGTATGTCAGTTTTAGAGCAATATATCCACAGTGTTGGTTTATTTTAGAGCAATGTATCCACAGTGTAGGTAAATTTTTCTTCAATCAATAATGATGACCTAGACGATTGGCTCCGTAGTATATTTGTACTCTAGTAGTTAAATTATCAACTAGAAATATTTTGGAGTACACGCTTTAAATTAAAGCCTTCATCACAGCTTATATACGAAAATCTCGTCACCGAATGAATATCGTGTTGGTGCTTTCATTGTTCAATATCGATACATAAGAAATAATAAATAAAAGTCAACGTCACTTACGGATAGTAACGTATATTATAGTAACGTATATTATAGTAACGTATATGTATAGTAACGTATATTATAGTAACGTATATGTATAGTAACGTATATGTATAGTAACGTATATTATAGTAACGTATATGTATAGTAACGTATATGTATAGCAACGTATATTATAGTAACGTATATGTATAGTAACGTATATGTATAGTAACGTATATGTATAGTAACGTATATTTATAGTAACGTATATTATAGTAACGTATATGTGTAGTAACGTATAATTATAGTAACGTATATTATAGTAACGTAAATTCAATTTCGGACACAGGACGTTTTAGAGCATTTTCGTGGTATGGGTTTTGATAAATAGAGAGGAAAGTAAGTCATGTTTAATAGTTGTTACAAAAATTAAAAAAATGAGTTACGCCCCTTTGTTAATAAAGCTTATATAGTAAAAAAAACGGTACTCTACGAAGCCCTAGCTTTCGCCCCTAAGAGGTCAGATCGCGAAATGGACTTTTGATGTACACATGGCAGGCCAAGACCTACAAAATGATATATACATCATGGGTCTAGGACTTATGGTTGCTCAGATCTAGGGCGCTCCTTTGTTAATATAGCATATATAGTAACAAACGGTACTTAATAAGCCCTCTTTTTCGGTCCTCAGAGGTCAGATCGCAAAATGGACTTTTGATGCACATATGGCAGGCCAAGACCTACAAAATTATATATATACATCATGGGTCTAGGACTTATGGTTGTTGAGATCTAGGGTGATGACGGACAGACAGACAGACAGACAGACAAAACGGGGACAATAGAGCATTTTTTTTCGAAAATGCTCTAAAAATATACTTAAATCTCTTCAAAATTGAGTTGAATTTTTTTAATTAAATATCCTTCGCGAGATATCCCTGAATAATAGAAATTTCTTTAAAATGGGAAATGTGTTTCGCCTGCAGATAGAAGCCTTTGTTCAATATATATATATATATATATATATATATATATATATATATATATATATATATATATATATATATGTATATATGTATATATATATACTAGTTGCAAGTACCCGGCTTTGCCCGGGTTTAAAATATGGTTTTCTGTTTACCTTCTGTTTTCTCAATATGCCCTCTCTCCTTCCTCTCTCTCGCTCCCTCCCTCCCTCTCCCTCCCTCCTTCTCCCTCCATCTCCCTCCCTCTCTCTCCCATTTCTCTCCCTTCCACCCTCCCTCTGCCATCTCCCCCTCTCCCATCTCCCCCTCTCCCCTCCTTCTCTCCCCCTGTCCATTCCCCTCCCTCCCTCTCTCCCCCTCCCTCCCTCCCCCCTCCTACCCTCCTTTCCTTTCTCTCCCCCTGCCCCCCTCTCTCTCTCTTTATCTCTCCCTCCCTCCCTCCCCCCTCCCTCCCTCCCTCCCTCTCTCTCTCTCTCTCTCTCTCTCTCTCTCTCTCTCTCTATATATATATATATATATATATATATATATATATATATATACTTATTATTATGGCTTCACACTTCTTCTAAAATCCTTCTCCATTCCTTTACCTTCCTCAAACTGTACAAATCAGAGAGCATGAAAAAACATCAACAATTCTTTGCATCACAAAGGCACAATACAGCACCAGCGCGCAAGTTCTATTCGATCATAAGGAAATGACGTCACAGAGGAATTTTATTTATGGCGCCGTCGAGATTACTTTAATATAGTAAAATACTAAAATAAAAAAAAAATTAATTACAATTAAACTACCCATCGAGATGAAACGAAACCTGTCCTATAACCTTCCCCATGTAATTATGTGTATGTGTAACAAATTTCACGTTATCTGTTTTTCTGGATCTTGAGTTATAAGGGAACAGACAGACAGACAGACAGACAGACAAAAAATGCGTCTTATAAGTATATATATATATATATATATATATATATATATATATATATATATATATATAACAATTGTCAAAAAGTGGAAACAAAAATAATGTAAGAAAATAAAATATAATTTATCTGATCGTTCTGCTATTTATTTTTGAAAGAAATTTATATAGGTTGAAATTTACAATTTTAAATATGATAGTCAGAAAATATCAAAAGAAAGCCAATTAAACCATAAAAACAATAGGACCATAACGTCTGATCTGACCAACAATAAACATAATCAGAAAATAATGTCTATTTTATTCAACAATAGGACCATAACGTCTGATCTGACCAACAATAAACCTAATCAGAAAATAATGTCTATTTTATTCAACAGTTGAAACACAATTAGACCATAACGCCTAATCTATTCGACGATTGAGACAATAAGACAGTAACTTCTAATCTATTCTAATGAAAACAAAACATTATAAGTTAATATCAACACTAAAACATTTCAATGTAAACACGAGATGTTCTGTTTCCACTTTGTCTGAACAGAGAAGTTATCCCCATCTGAACAGGTGTAGCATCAATGACGTAAATGTTGGAAACTCAATGCCTAATCCACTGGATTTTATGATGGTCATAACTTCATCCGATTACGAAGCAACTCAAAATGCAGACATCTTGCAGTCAGAATGTCAAGTGACGGAATGGTTAGCTCCAAATGTAAGTAGTTGTAATACATTTCATTTATATTTTTCACATTTCATATTTTTATTTAAATAAACTTGGTTATTGCTATAGCATCATAAATAATAAAAAAAAAAGAAATATTTTTATGCTGGCTATTCATAAATAGTTCAGTTTTTATGTATTCTCAAGCTAGGTAGATGCCTAGTACCTCTCCACTTCTCTACCCCCCCCCTCTCCCACTTGCCAAAGGATTTTTCTTCAACATAATCTCTAATTATATCCTATAATACAGGGGTCCCAACATAATCTCTAATTATATCCTATAATACAGGGGTCCCAACATAATGTCTAATTATATCCTATAATACAGGGGTCCCAACATAATCTCTAATTATATCCTATAATACAGGGGTCCCAACATAATCTCTAATTATATCCTATAATACAGGGGTCCCAACATAATCTCTAATTATATCCTATAATACAGGGGTCCCAACATAATCTCTAATTATATCCTATAATACAGGGGTCCCAACATAATCTCTAATTATATCCTATAATACAGGGGTCCCAACATAATCTCTAATTATATCCTATAATACAGGGGTCCCAACATAATCTCTAATTATATCCTATAATACAGGGGTCCCAACATAATCTCTAATTATATCCTATAATACAGGGGTCCCAACATAATCTCTAATTATATCCTATAATACAGGGGTCCCAACATAATCTCTAATTATATCCTATAATACAGGGGTCCCAACATAAGCTCTAATTATATCCTATAATACAGGGGTCCCAACATAAGCTCTAATTATATCCTATAATACAGGGGTCCCAACATAATCTCTAATTATATCCTATAATACAGGGGTCCCAACATAATCTCTAATTATATCCTATAATACAGGGGTCCCAACATAAGCTCTAATTATATCCTATAATACAGGGGTCCCAACATAATCTCTAATTATATCCTATAATACAGGGGTCCCAACATAATCTCTAATTATATCCTATAATACAGGGGTCCCAACATAATCTCTAATTATATCCTATAATACAGGGGTCCCAACATAAGCTCTAATTATATCCTATAATACAGGGGTCCCAACATAAGCTCTAATTATATCCTATAATACAGGGGTCCCAACATAAGCTCTAATTATATCCTATAATACAGGGGTCCCAACATAAGCTCTAATTATATCCTATAATACAGGGGTCCCAACATAAGCTCTAATTATATCCTATAATACAGGGGTCCCAACAGATACATTTTCACAGGGCTTCCAAATAGTTATCAAAGTCTCTTCCCACTAATTTTCTTTTGTTATTGTTTTATTCTTGCTATGCAGGGTACTTGTTTACAACTGGAGTGTTCTGAAGGAAAGCTTTTCAGCTCTGGAAATTGCTCTACAGCCATATCTCAAGTTACTGGCCTTCATTACATTGTACAGCTTGTAGTTGTTCCCAACGAAGAAATATTTCACAAGAAGAATCTATCCACCATTGATATTGTCATCTGGATACAAAATATGGTAAAGTTAAACTATCAGTGGCGGCTTGTGTATAAGTTCTGTGACACCCTAGCACCCCAATATTTGTACTTGATATTCACGATAACATTCAATGTAATGCATCCTTTTTGTTTTATTTTTTTCTTTATAATTGTGCAATGTATAATACTTGTGCAATGTATAATACTTGTGCAATGTATAATACTTGTGAAATGTATAATAATTGTGCAATGTATAATAATTGTGCAATGTATAATACTTGTGAAATGTATAATAATTGTGCAATGTATAATAATTGTGCAATGTATAACACTTGTGCAATGTATAATACTTGTGTAATGTATAATTCTTGTGCAATGTATAATACTCAAGTTTAATGACTTAGTCATCGAAAAAATGCAAACATTTGTATATGGAACTACGCTTTTGGCTTCTGTGTTCATGCTCACAGGTCACATAGGAAGCTGCACACGAGGATGCAAGGGAGAGAGCGCTGTGCCTGTCGCAGTGCTGGCCCATTTTTAAATGAATAGATCAAGTTTGAACTGTAGCTTATTGTTCGTGTTGTAATTTATAGAAGGCTATAGAAACATTTGATATTCTTCTATTAGGATTGTATCAAGCTTCTGCATAAATTTTCAATTATAAATGCTGGTAAACTTGTATGCAATTTTAAAATAAAGGCTTAACATTTTCTGAAGCAGCATACCCACCATGAGCCGCCACTGTTTGGTTTGTTTCTGTCAAGTTTCTAAACAATCGTATTTAAAAACAAAAACAAATATAATAAAACAAGCAATTAAGCCTGTTCCATTCTGGACACAGGACGTGTTAGCGCATTTTCATGTTGTAAATATTTGTAAATTTTAGAAATGTTTATAAATTCAATTGTGTAATGCATATATCTGAAAAAAGATATTAAAAGGACAAGTAAGTCATGTTGAATAACTGTTACAAAAATAAATAATGATTACGCCCCTTTGATTAGCTTTTATTATTTATATTTAAAATATAAGCAAAACGGTACATAAAAAATTCTTTTATTTTGGCCCTGAGAGGTCAAATCGCGAAATGGACCTTTGATGTACACTTGGAAGGCCAAGACCTACACAATGATATATACATCATGGGTCTAGGACTTATGGTTGCTGAGATATAGGGCGGTCCATTATTAATATAGCTTATATAGTAAAAAACGGTACTTTATAAGGCCCCTTTTACGGCCCTGAGAGGTCAGATCGCGAAATGGAAAAAAGTCATTTCTTGGCAGGCCAAAGACCTACAAAATGATATATACATCATGGGTCTAGCACTTATGGTTGCTGAGATATAGGGCGGTCCATTATTAATATAGCTTATATAGTAAAAATCGGTACTTTATAAGGCCCCTTTTACGGCCCTGAGAGGTCAGATCGCGAAATGGAAAAAAGTCATTTCTTGGCAGGCGAAGACCTACAAAATGATATATACATCATGGGTCTAGGACTTATGATTGTTGAGATCTAGGGTGATGACAGACAGACAGACAGACAGACAAAACGGGGACAATAGAGCATTTTTTTTCGAAAATGCTCTAAAAATATAATAATAACATAAATTGTAATCTTTACCTTACATTTTAAATGAAATCAGTGCATATGTTACGGCCAATGTCTGCAAGCCGGCAAATGCCGAAATGACGAAATGAACAGTATCCTATGAAAGAGATAACATCAATTGCGAACTCTTTGAATGTGGGAAAACTATTAAGCAAGATACATTTATTACAAATATGGTAACAGCTCAGTGCTCGATTTACCTCTGGGGATGCCGGGGATATCCCCGGCACTGAGGACTGTCATCCCCGGCCCTGCTTTAATTAATTTCATCCCTGCCGGGTATGACATTTATCCCCGGCTCTGCAGAAAAATTTTTTCATCCCCGGCACTGATTTTTTATAAAGGTTTGCCTAAAGTAGGGAATTGATTTTATAGTATTACTGCAAATATTAGATGAAAAACACAGACGAAATCAGCTGATTTGAACTACGCAACACTATTTCTGCTAAAAACTCTGTAAATAATACTCGTCCGGTTGTTTGCAGATAGTTTTATGTAAAGCAAACTGGCCAAGAAAATTCTGAAGAACTCATGTTGTATGCAGATAGTGAAATTATAGAACTTCGCAAGTACACCAATTTTGCATGACATGTTGGCCATGACGCTGACACAGAACTTAATAATTTTTATAAGCAATTAGATGTTCTGCCAATATCTAGAGCAGTATGCGATAGAGGATTCAGTTCAATGAATTTAACACACATCTCTTCGCAATGCATTAGAAGTCGAAACCATCAAAAACTTGCTGTTTATTAAAATTAATGGTCCTCCACTTCAATATTTTGATGCAAAGTTGTATGTCACAATGTGGTTAAAAGACGGAAGGCATTCTGCCAGCGATGTACCTTCTGGCAAACCAACAAAAGAATAAGTTATAAAACAACGTCATAATATGTTTAAATAACTGAGACAATTATGAATAATGAAATATTTGATTTCAACAAACAGAGAATTAATGAAAAATTTTCATCTTTTGTTAAAAATAAATTCATTACTTGTCCTATTAATGTGCCGCTTCAAATTAGTTTGAACCAACGTGAACTGTGTAATTAAGATTCACCAAATTTTCCATTATTTTTGTTGGTTTTGTCTAAGATGCAAATCGAAGACCCTATGAACATAAATTAGTTACTTGTCCATGGTTTGTAAATTAAAGATCCTAAAAAAGATTGTTGGCATCTCGCCGCCGCTGGGGATGCTGTGGATAACTTCGGCACTGAGAATTGTCATCCCCGGCTCTGCAGAAAAATTTTTTCACTGGTTTTTTCTTAAATCGAGCACTGTAACAGTAGAGTGTCGTGGGCTGATTTTATTCAATTTAGACAGATTTAGTTCAGACTTGTGGGAATGGTTGTGTGATCAGTGTGATGGGAATAGTTTTGTGATCAGTATGATGGGAATGGTTGTGTGATCAGTGCGATGGGAATAGTTTTGTGATCAGTGTGATGGGAATAGTTTTGTGATCAGTGTGATGGGAATGGTTGAGTGATCAGTGTGATGGGAATAGTTTTGTGATCAGTGTGATGGGAATAGTTTTGTGATCAGTGTGATGGGAATAGTTTTGTGAACAGTGTGATGGGACTAGTTTTGTGATCAGTATGATGGGAATAGATTTGTGATCAGTGTGATGGAAATAGTTTTGTGATCAGTGTGATTGGAATGGTTGTGTGATCAGTGTGATGGGAATGCTTGTGTGATCAGTGTGATGGGAATGGTTGTGTGATCAGTGTGATGGGAATGGTTTTGTGATCAGTGTGATGGGACTAGTTTTGTGATCAGTGTGATGGGAATGGTTGTGTGATCAGTGTGATGGGAATGGTTGTGTGATCAGTGTGATGGGAATGGTTGTGTGAACAGTGTGATGGGAATAGTTTTGTGATCAGTGTGATGGGAATTGAACTATTTTAAAGCTATTTTAATTAGGCCTACTGAAAGTGATACAGAAAGTTGATATGATTACGTCATTTTGGTTCGAAAAGTCAACCTACCAAGTTTAACAAACATGGCTGATTAGTATTTCAATTATATTACTAGCGATTTTTTTATGATCAATTTTATTCAAAGTTTTAATTACCTTAATAAGTATCAAAAGAGCTACAAACTCAACTAAATCTGTTCAAATTGAATAAAAGACGTCAACCACCCCCAGTGGTCAGTCTATTTGCAATACATTTATCTTTCTTTATTGTTTTGCTATACATTTTTTAAATAATGCAGGTTTTAAAAGTATAAAAATGTTTACAGTACATGTTTGCTAATGATTTTTAAAATTTACTAATGTAATAGTTAAATGTGTTTATCTGGCAAGTGATGTATGGTAGTGTGTTTAATTAATTCCACAAATGTGTTTTTTTTCCTCAGATCAGAGATGCACTGGTAGACTACAGTGAAAAATTTTGGATACAAATTGGCATTGTAAATGAGATAAAGTTTCAGGCCAGAAGATTGAATTTCTTTTGGATTGATGGGAAACTAGTGGCAAAAAGAGCCATCTCTAGAGACGAGTTTGAAAATGTAACAATTGAAAGATTTACAAAGCTATTAGACAATGAGATCCCCAACAGCACTGTACAGTTTAATACCATCAGTAAAATTGTGGACAGTGATAAATACTGCGCTGAGATCAAATCCACCTTTAGTTACCTGGATTGTCAGATACATCTTGTCATCTATCGATGGCTAGAACAAACTTCGTCTAAATTCACTTTTTTAGAAAATCTTATTCAAATTTCACACGTTTTAACTTGTGCTTTTATGAGATTTGATCAATCTAGTTACTCTCTTCATAATGACCAAACTAAATGTCCTCATGCTATTACTATTTCTCTTGATTTTCAGGGGTTGAAAGTCAGTTTTACGTCTACTGATGAGCTAAATATGTTAAGTATCGATGGTAGAGGTAGACTTATTGTCTGCCGTGAGCTGCTAGTCACTAGATTCAATTCTGTAGGTTACAAACATTTTGTTACGTCATATATTGATGTTACAAACTTTCAATATATTTTAAGTTCTTTCTGTATTGGAATCACATTGCTCTGTTTAACACTGACCATAGTGACGTATGCGAGATTCAAATCCCTGAGGACATATGCTGGACAGAACAACTTGTGTTTAAGTGTAAGCTTGTTGTTTGCCCACATTATGAACCTGGTCAGATATCACATGTGAGTATTTAGTGACAATTGTGTGAGTAGATATAAATAGTCTACAATGTTTATGAATGAATGTATACAGTGATTGATCTTGAGTATACAGTGATTGATGTATGAGTATACATTGGCCAATGTGTGAGTATACACATACAGTGCCCAATGTTTGATTATGCCTGTATAGTTACCGATGTGTGAGTATATAGTTAGTAAATATGGTTCAATTTATAACATTTCTTTACCGAATATTAATAATAAACAATCACCGAAATTGATTATATTTTATTGATAAACTTACCAACTACGCTAACATTTAGATATGATTTTCACTGTTAGTTCTGTCATCATTCAACAGGTCAGGGCGAGGTCTGCTGTGTACAGCTGTTGGTCTGACGTCACATTTCTTATGGCTGTGGGTGTTCACTTGGACGTTCATCTGTAGTTTCCGGATGTTCAAAGTGTTCACGGCCAAAACACGGACAACGTCCAACAAGGAAACGTCCAGCGTGTGGCAGCGTGTGGGTCTGTCTCTTGCTGTCCCTTGTGTCTTTGTCATCTCTGTGGTGATTAGTAGCTACATTAGATCTAACACATTAGGCTATGGTCAATACAGATGTTTTCTGGACACATCGTTATTAGTAGGTGAGAACTGTAGGATGTTTTTTTATCGAGATGTCTATACACGTTTTACTGAGATGTTTATACACCTTTTAAGCTATATTTATACATATTTTACTGAAATGTCTATACACGTTTTAAGCTATATCTATACATATTTTACTGATATGTCTATACACGTTTTACTGATATGTCTATACACGTTTTTCTGAGATGTCTATACACGTTTTACGTATATGTCATTCTATACACGTTTTACTGAGATGTCTATGTCAATGGTATAGACTTTAAAAATTTATATTTGATAAAATACCATTGCATAGTAAACAAATTATAAAATCTTCGTTTTGTTTTTCAAGCTTTGCGTTGTTAGCTATTCGGCTTAAGGTCAGAATCTCTGAATTTAAGATGGTGTTTAATAACTATGAATCTTGACACCATTGATTTTTGTATTAATTTTCAAATTTATTTATCATCGAATTATCTTCCCATTATTAACACACGTTTAGTATTTAGAAGTGATATCGCTGTTGAAAAAATATTATTCTCAACATAATCAGTGATTATAATTAATCACAAGCTATACAATATTCTAATGAATGATATTACATGTCGAGTTATATGTGTAGACATATCGTAATAATTTTATTTATGCGTGCCTACATAGGTGTGACTTTAATCGGACCAGCAGTCTTCATTTCGGTCAGCAATACAGTCTTTTTCGTCCTGGTGGTTTACCAAGTGTATAGAGTAGGTCAACTGGTCAACAAGGATACGTCCAAATCTAAAGACCATCACCATCTGCTTGTGTACATTAAACTGTCCAGTTTGACCGGTGCGTCCTGGGTTATTGCAACTATTGCTGATTTCACTAGACAGGAGTTTTTAACGTAAGATAATGTTTTAACGTGTTTTAATTTCTCTGTGTGGCTATGTGTGTCATCAAATATTGTAACCTAATTCTGGACATGTTCAAATTTTCTGAGAAAGGCTCAAATTGGGCAGTGTTACGAGCTCCTTTCTATATACTCATAAATGTTACGAGCTCCTTTCTATATACTCATAAATGTTATGAGCTCCTTTCTATATACTCATAAATGTTACGAGCTCCTTTCTATAAACCCATACATGTTACGAGCTCCTTTCTATATACCATAAATGTTACGAGCTCCTTTCTATATACCATAAATGTTACGAGCTCATTTCTATATACCCATAAATGTTACGAGCTCCTTTCTATATACCCATAAATGCTACGAGCTCCTTTCTATATACCCATAAATGTTACGAGCTCCTTTCTATATACCCATAAATGTTACGAGCTCTTCTGTTTAATGTTACGGGCTCTTTAGTTTATGTTACAAGTTCTGTGTTTTAATTTATACGTGGAGATGTCAATTTAGTTTACTGTCTATCTGTTTCACTCTGGTCGCTCACTCCTTTGACACCCAATAACCAAACCAACTAGATGTGTGGTGAACACGACGATTTATTTACAAAATGTACATAATAATGTAACCAATCCATAAATGAATACACTTTTAAAGACCACAATAATTCACTCTGCCTCAACTCTGACTAACTATTCTCGTCGCTTTCGTAACTCCTGTCACTAGAACTCCTAACTAAAAACTCTCGTTCCCTAAAACTCTCGCCACTCGATCTCTAAAAACTAACTACTGTCCGAATCCAGTCGTATTTATACCGATAACATCCGTGCCTTAATTACTCTAAATATGTCACAGTCTCTTCTGTATTATCCTTAATATATAATCTTTCTAGGAGCGTCACATGGTCGTCATTGTTAACCCTACTAGTCTGTCCGACGTCGACTCCCGGTGTTCACACCTTTGCTGTCTACTATACTATTGTTTTCTCCCTACATTGTCCTAAGTCGTCTGTCACCTTGTCAACCATTATTTGTATTAATCCTACTTCTTATATATCTTATTATCTTAAAACGTCGAAAAGGATTGTCTCTCTCTAAATCTACTCTAGCTCGTAACATGCAACCATGTACATTTTTCATGACAAAACGCGATTCTAATAACACTGGGCAACGAAAAAATATTTGTTTGAAAATCGTCCTGGATTTTCCAATTGAATTAGACTAATTATGATTCTATGAGTCCAAAAATGACCTTGGTTTTGCTCAATCAGGTCAGGATGTTTTGCTACAAAAATTTAAAAAATCGTTTTTTGTGGATCATCAGCTGATAAACCCCTGACGATTTTTTTTCGTTTTACTCAAGAAATAAAAGTCAACGTATTCAAATTCATTCATTTTTTATTTATCCACCAATTTTGATAAGCATAATTATCATAATATTAGTATAACAATGAGCGTTACGTGAAACAAAAGTTCAGAGTTCAAGGTATAAATCGGCGTTTCTTCGATTCCCGTGTGTGAGCAGCTGCTGGGTTGTCTCTCTTCAGCGACCAGCAGTAGTCCGCCAGCATGACTGCGTCCCACCTCCCCTGGTCCCTTTCCTCCATTTTGCGGATGTCCTGATGGAATCTTTCTCCCTGCTCATCGCTCATCGCCTCGAGGTTTTCAGGAAACTTCTCCATGTGTGAGAACAGGAAGTGCATCTCTTTATACTCATCAAACACCTGAGTTTTTGGAAGTCCTCTATCATGCTGCTGATGAGTCTGGCGTGGTTTGCTGTCTTCATGTTCCTCAGGAACTTGTTCACCACCTGCACAAACGATTTCCAGGCGGCGCACTCAAGCGTTCTCATTGAGTTTCGGAACTCTGTGTCCTTTATGAGCTGCCGTATCTTTGGCCGTCGAAAATGCCAGCCGTCAGCTTTCTCAATGGTCAGTTGAGGAAATGCTCGGTGCATGTAGTTGAAGCACCTCCCATCCTTGTCCAGAGCGCGCGTAATCTGTTTCATTAACCCAAGCTTCATGTGTAGCGGTGGGATCAATATCTTCTCCCGGTCAACAAGAGGTTCGTTTATGATGTTTCTCGCCCCAGGACTGCTCTCGCGCCGGACACTCTTTCATTACATAGTGCTGGGCTCTGTCGCGACTGTCCCACATACATATAAAGCATGGGTACTTCGTGAACCCGGACTGCTGACCAAGTAGAAAGTTCACCATCTTCAAATCAACGCAGATGATCCATTGGTGCTGCTCATTTTGGATTTTGTCGAGCACATACTTCACTGCTTCATATTTCTCTTCAAGAGTTGTGGAGTGCGTAAGAGGGATTGAGGCAAACTGGCTCCCGTTGTGGAGAAGTACACACTTCAAAGAGCGATTGCTGCTGTCAATGGAGAGTCGCCAATCTCTCGGATCGTATTGAGGCCGCCAAGTTTATCAAGAAGACCGGCGACTTCTCGACAGTACACAAGGTCTTCCTCCTGGCAGAAGTAGCCCATGTAGTCCTCATGCCTTCTACGGAAGAAAGTGATACGCTCGTCCTTGCCAAGTAGATTTTTCTCTTTGAGTCTGGTGGCCAACAGCTCGGAGGAATTATTCGACAAGCTGAGATCCCGAACCAGATCATTAAGCTCACATTGTGAGAACGGCTGCGTACCATCTTGTGATTCATACTCCTCTTCTGTATCTCCTCCCTCGTCTAAAGTGGTGGCCCCATCGTCGCTGTCAGGAAGATCTCTGAACGCTGGTACAGGAATTTCTTCGTAGTGGGCAGCTGGACGACGGGCAGATGGAAGGTCGGGGTACTGGAGGCTGTGCCCAATCAAGTGCTGATGCATTAAATAATCAAGTGAAAATCCAGATTGATGATTTATAAATAAAACATAATTATCTCTGTTTTTATAATTATGATTATTTTGTTGCTAATTTTTATGCAGCTAATTTAGAGAAATGATTGAATTCAAAACCCCTGATATTAGAATACGTATAGCTCTTCAAATAGCTCTATGGCTGTATCTCAAAAAGTTGACCTGACCGAGCAAAATCAATGTGATATTTGGACTCAGCACACCAAATTTAGTCTAAATCAGTTGAAAAACTCCTGACGATTTTTTTTACTGTTGCCCAGTGTAATTTTGAGATCACGAGTAATAATTTTAATTCAGACATGATCTATTCCATCTAATGACATGGACAGATAACAATGAAGTGAATTGTTTGGTGGGGAGTAAGTTTAGATATTACCCATCAACACGTTAAATAAAACAAATTCAGGTCCACCCCTCATTATAATTATAAAACTAATTCCTTACCCACAGAATATAACCCTACGCACAGAATTTAACCCTACCCACAGAATATAATCCTACCCACAAAATATAATCCTACCCACAGAATATAACCCTACCCACAGAATACAACCCTACCCACAGAATATAATCCTACCCACAAAATATAACCCTAACACACTCATTATTTGAAGAAATTTTTAGAACTTTTTGTTTTTCGTTTTTTGTGTATTAAAAAATTTATTGCCTACAAAATCCTGAATCCTGATATAACAGACTTTAAGTAGATCATCTCTCCTGATGTAACGTATTATAACAACAACCTAGTCACCCTCGGGTGTCATATAATATGACAATGGTCCCAAGAAGACAATCATAAATTTAGAAAGAAAAATAATATGATTAAATTGGCTAAATAACTACGAATAATTAAATAAATTTTATAATTAAATAGGCCTATTTCAACCATTAAATTGCAACCTATCATGCTAGAAAAAAATTAATTAAATTGATTGGGATATTTTCCTGGTGGTTTAATAGAGTGTTTTATCTATGAAGATATTTAACAATTTAAAATGATATATGCTGAGTTTGTTTTATACTTTAATTACAGATACATCCATCTAGTACTTAATGGCCTGCAGGGATTGTTCATCTTTCTGTCCTTCACTGCAAACAAGAAAGTACTTCACTTGTATCTCAACTGGCTCGGCCAACCACATAAGACCGTCACATCGACATCTCGTAGGACAGTTACAGAGAAATCCAGTGAAAGTGTTCGTACTATCACTACAGTCTCTTCATCTCAACCCGATTAACCCACTCAACATTGACATGGTGTTAAAACGCCCAATCAAATCGTCCACCCAAATCGCCCATTCAAAACACCCTTTCAAACGTCCACTTTTTATTAGAAAACATTTTGGCGATAAAACTGTTTGACATATAATTTGTTTAAAAAATTGGCTTTTCGACTAATACTATTACGACTCGTTTATAGTATTTGAATTTCACTAATTTGTCAAATAACTAAAAGATTCTGGACTAGACCTATAAAGGGTTAAATTATATGACAATATTGTTGGTGTTTTGTAAATAATTATTTATATAAGTTAAAAGGTGAATTGGTGTACTATTTTTGGTGTTGCAGGCAAATTTTCATTGTACTTTAAATCTGTAGTTTTAAGTTGAGGTATTAAATAATATTTATGGTCAGTATCTTTTATGTTCTACTTAGTGATGGTACGGTGAACAGATGAATTGGAAGCGAAAGAATCGAAAAATTTTGCTGAAATAAAAAACGAAGGATTTTCAATCTATTTTTTTTTTTATTCCTGACGTTATTTATATGCCCGGTGGTACCCGTTTAACGACATCGTATTGAGAAATGTATGAAGTCACCTGTGCACATTTTGGTACACTAACATCATTACATCATCTAGTTCAGTATGACATCAATACATTCATTGACACACATAGTAGGAAATGAAATAACATAATATATCATTAGGTCTATGTGTATCTACTTTCAACATATTATATCTTTCATGTCAATAAGAGGCTTTTGTTAGTGTGTATTTCTGGTCAATAGTTGACTGTATTTAAACTAGGAACTGCCAGGGACTGGCATCGAGAATAAGAATCGAGAATCGGAATCAAGAATAGAAATCAAGAATCGAAACTTTAGGGAAGAATCGAGATCGAGTCGACATCTGTAAAATTTCTGGAATCATCAAACCACTAGCTCTAATAGATCTCACCAGAGAAATTATTTTAGGTGGTTCTCATCTTATCACGAGCCACACAGAAATCAAAACTTTCACATTTTGACTTGTTTGCATTTTAATACAATAATTTATTTCACATTTTGACTTGTTTGCATTTTAAGACAATAATTTATTTCACATTTTGACTTGTTTGCATTTTAAGACAATAATTTATTTCACATTTTGACTTGTTTGCATTTTAATACAATAATTTATTTCACATTTTGACTTGTTTGCATTTTAAGACAATAATTTATTTCACATTTTGACTTGTTTGCATTTTAATACAATAATTTATTTCATATTTTGACTTGTTTGCATTAAATCAGTGACGTAGCGAGGGGGGGGAAGGGCTAGGGTGGCATCATGCCCCGGGCGCTACTCACAAAGGATGTCCGTGCGGTAAAGCGCTCGACTGTCGACCTGAAGGTACCTGGCTCGATCTCTGGTGAGGACCAAGGACATTTTGCAGGTCTTGGCTCAAGTTCCCGATGTATCTCGGCTATGGTGGGGATGAAAGAAGGGCACCATAAAAACCTTCTCATTAGTGGTTTATGGGATCTAAGAGATTTCATCTCATCCTTACAGGACTTCACACACTCACAAATGGGCGCCAAATGGTATATGGTTTTATATATATGATTTTCGAATTGTGCCCCGGGCGCAAGTTTTGACTTTTTTGCATTTGTCAAATTACGAAAAGAGTTACTATTTAGTAACTAACTTTAAATGCCTTTTATATTTGTTGACAAGTATCAATAAATAATCTAGCCTATATTTATGGATAAGCACCAGGGCTATTATATTTAGTAATGATAATTAATGAAATATTATTTGATAGAGTATGTCATTTTCTTTTTACTTTTTTTAGTGCATTTGTTAAATAAAAACAAGCAATTAAGCCTGTTCCATTCTGGACACAGGACGTGTTAGCGCATTTTCATGTTATGTATCAGTACGTATGCTATCTTTCAGTAAATATTTGTAAATTTTGGAAATGTTTATAAATTCAATTGTGTAATGCATATATCTGTAAAAAAAAATTATAAAGACGTTTCTTTATATTTGAAAAAAAATTATTTTCTCTTAAATCTAACTACAAGTGGTTTGTGATCACTGAAATAGGACTCATAATTGAAACATTCTAAATTGTAGTCATTTAATCGTCCGAAAACTCCGTCAATTGTTGCATAGCTCTGATACTTTCAATTAAACTCAGAACACAAGCTTACTATTTCATTTGATGAGTTTCTTAATAAATCTTGGTGAAACTACGTGCTGCAGTATTTCGCACCAAATGAACGGGTTATTGAACGTACAAGGTGTATATATAATATATAAGCCACTTAGGAGCCCTGAAGCCCGGCCCTCAGAGGTCCTATCGCGAAATGAACTTTTGATGTACACATGGCAGGCCAAGACCTACAAAATGATATATACATCATGGGTCTAGGACTTATAGTTGCTGAGATATAGCGCTCCTTTATTAATATAGCTTATATAGTAAAAAACGGTACTAAGGCCCCTTTTACGGCCCTAAGAGGTCAGATCGCGAAATGGAAAAAAGTCATTTCTTGACAGGCCAAGACCTACAAAATGATATATACATCATGGGTCTAGGACTTATGGTTGTTGAGATCTAGGGTGTACACGGACAGACGGACGGACAGACAAAACGGGGACAATAGAGCATTTTTTTTTCGAAAAAGCTCTAAAAATGTTTTAATGTACCTTTTTTTAATCGAAAAACCTTCATTGTCAAGCCAATTGTGAATTACATTCTATGGGGATCAAACAGACTAAACTGCTTGTTATATATTCCCACTACCCACTGGGTAATTAAAACGTCAAATTGGAATAAAAATGTGTGTTGTTGTTTTAAATTATAATCTTACATTCTTTTACTGATTCTACACTTTTTTTTATAAAACGAGTTGGCAACTCGTAAACTGAGGGAACTAAATTTATTATGATTAATTTTATCATTTATTAAGTTGGCAGCATACTAATAAATCTCAAAAAAATTAAATATAACTCAAAACAATACAGCCGCAAGTGTAGTTGTTAAATGTAAATGTCACAAACAAACACACAATGACTCACACAACAAATGTCGACATGGCCTGTGGCGATCGTAGAATTTTAAAAAAAATATATCACAATTTAAAAATAAACACATATGCCTGCTTTGTTTTTCTTTTTTTTTTAATGTTCAGTAGATTTATTTAAAAAAAAAAGAATTTGATAAATTCATTCTTACTTGATTTTTTTTATTTAATCATATATTTTGAATGATCTAGCAAAATCCTTTAAATTATAAACAACCATTCGCCACTCTCTAATATTTTGTAACTATCGCTATATTAAGAAAGATAACTAATGAAATATTATACTGTATAAATAAGCTACTTCACCGATTGAACATTTAAAGGAAATGTAAAAGTTTAAATACAGCTAAATGCAATAAAAAAAATTATTCCATAAAATTAATAAGGATTCTTTAAAAAGATTATTTAATTATCTAGCTTTAAGCTGTTATCAAAATTCAAATTTAATCAAAGTACATTAAAAATGTTATATTTGAGGGTGTATAACATGGTCTATGAGACGTACCATGATCTGTGCGGGAAGATCTTTAGGGACTCCTGGCCAGAAAAAAACAACTTTTTTTTTCAACAGTGGTGGTCCTGTGTTCAATTGGGATAATCTAATAATATGATATCAAAGCTGGCGGTGGGGATGGATGTGGTCAGCACACAAAACTCTTCCACTCGGTTCGTGGAGGTAGAAAAAAGCATTGTCTTGCCATTCTGGCTGGTCAGCAGTAACAGACCTCGTTGGTCTGGTAAATGTGGTGAGTAACACTCACCACACCGCTCTGTAGGCATGGCAGAGAGGCATCAGCGCCGCCAAGAAAACTGCTGAGGAAGGCACACAACATCATGTCAAGATAGCAGTGGCAGTCAATAAAATTAAGATTTTGAAAAAAAAAGAAAGAAAAAACAATTATAAATAGTTTATATAATTTAAACTTTTTATACATTTTTTCAATTTGTGCTTACTTCTAAAACTTCTAATAAAAAAAACCTTAGATCAGATAAGAATTATGCATGCAATGAAGATGTTTTAGGAAAAATGTCCAGTAAAATCAACAAATTCTTATGTCAGTTGCAGAACTGAAGATAATGCTGAAGAATCCCCATTTTATTCAGTTCAATTTGTGTAACTAAGTAATCATTCACATCTTCTTTGTTTAATTTGAAAAAAATGTTACAAGAATTAGTTATTCTCCCATATTGGATGGTTGAACTATTTCTGAAAATATTTGAAGCTATAAATTATAATTCGTGGAACGCGTAATGAAAGAGATTGGGTGATGGACGATTATGTGGTAACTATGACATGAATCGGTTCAGGAATAGCTGCAAAGGTGAAATATGTGGTCACCTTGATATTTTGTCTATACATTGAATTCTATATGCCATGAGATGAAACACTGTAACAAATGTAGTTCATAAAAATCCTCATAAATTAAGACTTGGGTATTTAACGTACGAATGAATTCCCACAAGCAGTTCATAAATTTCATTCAACTTTTAACGACATCCAAGTAATTTATTTATGCCGTTCCTCAAGGGAACTACTCTAATAAATATACAGGCCTACGGGAGAATGCAGCTATTTACACAGTTTTTTTAATTCTTAAAAAATTCTCTTTTTATGTGCTATTAATGATTGTCGTAAATAGGTCGCAGAGAAATTTTTTTTAGTTCAAAGACACGGGAAAGATAAAAAGTTCACTGCGTTCTTTTAAGGAAGCCCACAAAATGCTGATTGATTATAAATAAAACTTATGATTACTTTACATTCATTTTGACTGTCATTTTTGTAGGTAAATAAATCATTTTTATTTGTACGCTATTTTGCCAATTACAAAGATGGGTGGTGGCAGTGTTTTGTGTAATACACTTCTACGGCACTGTGTGCGACTTTCAATACAAAATGTATGCTTCGCATTGCTTCTATCTGGATGTCTGACAAGGGAGTAATATCAAATTTAGTCATTGACTTAATGTTGTATGAGATAGATGTATATCATTTCTATTGGACATTAAGCACCATGCATATTTTTACAATGAAACAATAGATAACATTTTCAGTATATGTGTTTTATTATCGGTGAATTTATTTGTTTACACACAAAAATATTAAATTCTTTCTTACGTTTTTTTTTATTTCAGAGCTGTGATGATGTGGATTGCAAGTCATAACATCTAGTTTTTAGAGAATATCTCCATTTAATTTTTAGAGAATATCTAAATGAAATGAATCGATATCCTCAATTGTGGTGGCCCTAATGGAAGTATATGACAGCCGCATTCAGTTGTTTTACATTGTAAAAATACTTTGAAATAAAAGAGCCGCTCTATAGTCAAAATATGTAGATATAGTGAATACTAACAAATAGTGAATACTAGTATATATTGAATACTAGTAAATAGTGAATACTAGTAAATACTACAAACAACTGGCTCGTTGGGAGCAGCACAACGACTAGCGGAGAGCCGCACTACGCTTCACGGAATACCACACTACGCTTCACGGAGAGCCGCACTACGCTTCACGGAGAGCCGCACTACGCTTCACGGAGAGCCGCTAAAGCCTAACGAAGAGCCGCACAACGCCGAACGGAGAGCCGCACAACGCCTAATGGAGAGCCGCACAACGGCTAACGGAGAGCCGCATGCTACTCAATGAGACGCATTTTGGCATATATAATATTTTTTTGTTTATTGATTTTCTTTAAGAATAACCAACAAATCGTAGCTTTCGTCAATATATTGAAGAAATAAAATGGAATTATAAAGTTTTAGTCTTTTGTTGAGCTTTTTAAAAAGCGAAATTTACAATGTCTGTTTAGACGAAATAAAACCATGCTAACACGCAATGTTTATTTAACGCTGTTTGCGGTGTTGTGTTTGATAAAAGGATCTGATATGAAAAGGCAACAACGGTGTCGGATGCCTATTTCCTTAACCAATATTTCTTCCTTTAAGCTTAACGGTATTAATTTCATCGGCAATTCAGACTCGGCATATTTTACTTGGAATAAAACTGTGTTGTCACCGGCAAAGTATTACAGGAGTATATGCAGAGGAAGGTGTATGAACGGTAACAAGGTGGATGTCACACTAGCTGGGTTAAGTGTTAAGTGTCTCGAATGTCAATGTCAAAGACCAGCTTGTAATATTTATGACATCTGCTGTGAAAACATAACCCCTGAGAATGATCCAGAACCCCTCTTAGAGTTTACCGAGTCACCCACATTGGGCTGCGACGACAGATCGAACCCAGGGCATAATTTTCTCTATATTCGCTCCTGTCCTAAAAACTACCTGGGTGATAGGGAGGTGGTGAGATTGTGCGAGGAAGATGTGCCAGTTCATGAGATAACCGAGGACATATATACTCGTGTTGCTGACTCTGTGACGCATGTTGTTTATTACAACACTTTCTGTGCTCACTGTAACCACGTTGACAAGGTAGGTTGTTATTTTAATATTTTATTTGTTGTAACCTGTTCTGTACAGAAGTGGTCCTCAGACTGTGGAGCGCGACCCACCTGACTTGAAATGGGTTGCCAAAAGTTTTAATAACTACTTCTAACCGCCGGTACATACAATTAATGTTGGGTGGATCGCGAGAATCAAACGGGCTTTTAGTGAGTCGCGATTCGCAATGGGAACCACTGTAGTAGAGACATGTTGTCACTGTAGTAGAGACATGTTGTCACTGTAGCAGAGACATGTTGTCACTGTAGTAGAGACATGTTGTCACTGTAGTAGAGACATGTTGTCACTGTAGTAGAGACATGTTGTCACTGTAGTAGAGACATGTTGTCACTGTAGGAGAGACATGTTGTCACTGTAGCAGAGACATGTTGTCACTGTAGTAGAGACATGTTGTCACTGTAGCAGAGACATGTTGTCACTGTAGTAGAGACATGTTGTCACTGTAGTAGAGACATGTTGTCCATATGAATCTCTGTTCCCAACAAATCATGAGCTTTAGAGTAAATAGTTGAATGAATGATTGCTGAGTCAAAAATCGATTTTTGTTTTTCTACGATATTATTTGTAGATTTCAAATGTGTCTAAGAAACTCAGCTGTGCTTTGGGAAATTTGAAATGAATTATCACTAAATTCTTGAAGTCAAATCAATTTGAAATCAATTATCACTAAATTCTCGAAGCCAGATCAATTTGAAATCAATTATCACTAAATTCTCGAAGCCAAATCAATTTGAAATCAATTGTCACTAAATTCTCGAAGCCAAATCAATTTGAAATCAATTATCACTAAATTCTCGAAGCCAAATCAATTTGAAATCAATTATCACTAAATTCTCGAAGCCAAATCAATTTGAAATCAATTGTCACTAAATTCTCGAAGCCAAATCAATTTGAAATCAATTATCACTAAATTCTCGAAACCAAATCAATTAGAAATCAATTATCACTAAATTCTCGAAGCCAAATCAATTTGAAATCAATTGTCACTAAATTCTCGAAGCCAAATCAATTTGAAATCAATTATCACTAAATTCTCGAAGCCAAATCAATTTGAAATCAATTATCACTAAATTCTCGAAGCCAAATCAATTTGAAATCAATTGTCACTAAATTCTCGAAGCAAAATCAATTTGAAATCAATTATCACTAAATTCTCGAAACCAAATCAATTAGAAATCAATTATCACTAAATTCTCGAAGCCAAATCAATTTGAAATCAATTGTCACTAAATTCTCGAAGCCAAATCAATTTGAAATCAATTATCACTAAATTCTCGAAGCCAAATCAATTTGAAATCAATTATCACTAAATTCTCGAAGCCAAATCAATTTGAAATCAATTGTCACTAAATTCTCGAAGCAAAATCAATTTGAAATTTTGAAATGGGTATTCTCAATGATAATTCACTATCACGTTTAAGTCAATTAATTAAATTGTCCTTAGTTTCATACTCATTTCATGACTTCATTGTACAAAGTACCAACTAAAACAAGTTTAATACTTTGGACAACAAATAGTATACAATAAAAAGATAATAACACAAAAACTATTAAAAAAAAACACGCTTTTATTAAAATGTACTTTAAAATCGTATTAGATCATTCAAATATTTATACAAACTGTATTGATACAAACTGTATTGATACACACTATATTGATACAAATTGTATTGATACAAACTGTATTGATTAAATATAAGCGAGTAAGTTTTTCTCTCACCAGTATTTATGATATTAAAAAAAATGTAAGCATCAAAATATTCTGGACTAAGTATCCAATCCAACTTTGTTCATTGCTAAATTAAGTGTACTGGAATTAATCTATCATTAAACTAACCGTATTAGAAGTAATCTATCGGTAAACTAAGTGTACTGGAAGTAATCTATCATTTAACTAAGTGTATTGGAAGTAATCTATCAGTAAACTAAGTGTACTTGAAGTAATCTATCAGTAAACTAAGTGTACTGGAAGTAATCTATCATTTACCACCTTCATTGACAAACTACAAAATAAATAAATGAAATAAATATTCCATAATGGAATATAATTTCTATAAATGTATGATCTAAGGAATTTTTTTTTGTTACATTTGAGTACATTTATTATAAAAGTGTATTTTTAAACAGTTTTTTTTACCATTTTTTTCTGTTTGATAAATTAGAGATAAAGATAAGAACTAAACAAATTCTATCAAATATAAACAGAATGTAGCTTATGTAACCATAACATGAACACAGTTTCCAATGTTAATGTTACAGTAAATCATTACACTGTATCTTCACAAAATACAAGAGTTTATGTTTCGAATAGTTGAAGGAATTTTACTTGTATAATTAGGTGCAGTAGGGACGAAATACACCCACGATAGCCGCGGCACAAGCTGGGGAAAACGTCATGAATATTTTTGTAGTGGGAGGGGGGCCTTAAAACATTTTGTGAGAGGGTCCCAAGTTGGTATCACTCACTAGCTGCAAGAAAAAATCAATTATTTTATACAGGGTCGTTAATAATTGTTTAGCTCAGAGCTGTATAGTTTAAGTATAGTTTAAGTATATTTTAAATCTTAATATGACTATCACTTGAACTCTTTCAGCCCAAAAAGTCAGATGTAAAGCTACATTGTAGTAACTACATGCAGGTCTATATGGCAGAGTCTATGGCCGAACTATTAAGACTGGCATTGACCTATTCTTTAAACTGTAGGATTTATCAAATGTTTGATGACTCTGTCAAAACATTTGACTGTTATGAAGACCAGTACAGGTCTAGTATACAATATGTGGTGTATATTATAAGTGTTGTACTTGTGTGTTGTAAATGTTGTGTATTGTGTATTATAGTAAGTTGTACAATGTACATATTAAATGCTATGTAGAATTACAAATTGTTTATGGTACATGCTGTGTATTGTAAACTTTGTATATTTTACACATTGTGTGCTCTAACGCTGTAAATGTTTTTGTTGTGCACGTTGCATATTGCACATATTATTTAGTGTTGTAATGCCATGTAATGTACACCTTGTGTATTGTACAGGTTTTATATTGTACATATTATTTGATGTACACGTGTGTAAGTTCCCTTAAGTTAAGCTCCCTTAAGCCCTAAGGGCTCTTCGGGGCAGATGATGTGTAGAATTCATCTGTTTCAATAACCTCGGCATATAAAGGGGTTGTGTGGTTAGCACAACGCCCAGCTGCCTTTACTACCCTAACTTAAAGTCAGGTACCTACTTAATGCTGGGTGGACTTGGGGACTTACACCAGAACCTTTAAAAAACCTGAGGTTCGAACCATTGACTCTCAACAGTCGAGCGCTCTACACCTCACGACCACTCGTCCCCAAACACGTGTGTTGTAATGCCATGTAATGTACAATTTGTATATTGTACACGTTGAGTACTAGTGATGTTGTTTGGTGCACATGTTTTGTGTAATAATCTTGCATGCTGTTCATATTTATATCGTACATGTTGTGTATTATGTAAGTTGTGTATGGTTCTCAATGTGTATTATATATGTTGTGTATTGTACATGTCGTGTTTGATACATTGTAATTGTAATACACACTATGTATAGTACATCCTGTTTATTGTCCATGTTGTGTTTTGTGTGTGCTGTGTGTGGAAGATGTATATATAATATATATTGTATGTTGTAATACTGGCTTGTACATGTTTTTATGTTAAACGTATCAAAATTTACTACTTACAATATATATATATATATATATATATATATTAGGGTGCCACTCAATGTATAGGGAAACAATTTTTTTTTTAAGTTTCATTGTCCCACCCCCTAATTTTGTTCCTTTTGTTATGTTAAGTAATTTTACCAAGTTTCATGAAGATACATTGATATTTAGAGGTAGCTCAAAGGAGTCGAAGTTTTATATTATATGCGAAAATGCCTGTATTTGACACACAAGGTAAACCGGAGGCTATTTCTGTTACTTATTTATATAATTTCTGTTACATATTTATATTTTCATGTCAGTGCAATATATATATATTACTGCTAGTGCCACAGTGACAATGAAAGAAGTTGTTCAGTTCTGGCATAAGGCACGCATTCCAGTTCGCAAAGAATGCCACATAATTGCCAAGATAAAGGATCTCCATTCAGCATGGATTGGAATAAGAAAAAACGTATCCCGCAGAACAGATACTAAAGGAGAAGGGGCACCAATTTACTGAAAGTTATACTTATTTGTTTGATGTTGCACATACTGAAGCTTTAACTAAGATGCAGGTACCTGAAGACATAACATTTCTTGAAGCACAAAGAGAGAAAGGGAGGCGTGGTTGCATGAGTCCAGTGGATATGGTACTAACTCGGAAAGAACAAAGGTCTCATAAAAGGCGCTTAGAGCAAGAATATCGTAAGGAAAAGGAGGCTAAGCGGATTTAACATGAGGCAAAGAAGATGGAGTTTAGTGCCAGCAACGACAGTGACACAGAGGCTAAGATCACAGATGGTTTTGATCCCGATGATCCTGATGAACTCCCGAACCACCTGAAGTGTCTACTAAATCAGTGAGGATCTTCCGATCTACCAATATTGTGAGTCCAGGTTTGGTATCTGCATTTTACAGAAGTAAAATTAGTGACAAGAACGAAGTTTACATAATTCCAGCAGCAGCAGAATCACTTGACCGCAGTACTGCAGCCCTGGCGATTAATATGGAATCAGTCAGACATAGTCAACGTAAACATCGTGAAGCAGCAGCTACAGATATTCATGCATCGTTTCATCCAAACTGCCCATTAACTGCGCATTGGGATGAAAAAATGTTGCCTGCATTAACATCCAAATAGTTAATTGATCGTCTTGCTGTTCTGGTATCCGGTGATGGCACAATGAAGTTGCTGGGAGTACCGAAATTGCCAAATGGAACTGGAGAGGCCGAGGCAACTGCAGTGTTTAATCTTATTCAAGAATGGGACATTGCTGATAGCATCAAGTGCATGTGTTTCGACCTTACGGCTAGTAACACTGGCATAAATGCAGGTGTCTGCATTCTTCTGGAGAAGAAACTTGGCAGAGAATCGATCAGCTTAGCGTGCAGGCGCTATTGTTGTTTTAGTCCAAGGTCATATTTTAGTTTTTGTTTCGTTTTTTCTGTAATAATTTTAGTTTTCGTCTAGTTTTAGTCTTGCTTCTAATTTTAGTTGTAGTTTTAGTTCTCGTTGACGAAAAGTCAACATTTTCGTTAACGAAGGTTTTAGTTTTAGTTTTCGTGAACGAAAGCAACACTATATTTTAGTTTCAGTTTTTATTTCGTTTTTTTCTGTAATAATTTCAGTTTTCGTCTAGTTTTAGTCTTGCTGCTAATTTTGGTTTTAGTTCTCGTTGACGAAAAGTCAACATTTTCGTCAACGAAGGTTTTAGTTTTAGTTTTCGTCAACGAAAACAACACTACCAGGCGCCATATAATGGAACTCATTGTGGTAAAGGTGTTTTATTCACTGATGGGTCCATCTAGTGGACCAAATATCAAGTTATTCCAGAGATTTCGTAAATATTGGGGCTTAGTTGACACATCAATGTATGCAAGTGGAATGGATGTAGATTGATTGCAGTGGTTCTCAATCCAGTTCGGGATGAACTCATTCACGTCATTCAGCATCAGCTAACAGTATTTCAGCCCAGAGATGATTATCGTGAGCTTCTGCAACTGTCACTTCTTTTTCTAGGTGCAGCTTGTGGTGCAGATGAAAAGATTCTGGCTCTTGAGGTTATCACCGGGTGGATGTCAAAACTGATTTACAGCCTTAAGATGTTCATTTGGCGTTCTCAGTTCCAACTTACTGCACGTGAATTGTCATCACTGGATCACTTCAACACTTTTATACTTAAGGTCTACCTGAATTCTTGGTTTACATCGCCATGTGCTACATCTGCTCCCCTAGAGATTTGCAGCTACTTCAACAATTGGAGAACTACAAGGAAACACATGACACCGTTGCCAAAGCAGCAATAAAATCAGTATCTGGACACTTGTGGTATTTGAGTGAAATCCTGGTAGGTTTTTTTTTTGACAATGATGTTTCATCTGAAATGAAGTAAGTCATGGTTTCAGCACTTAACAAGATAACAACAGAATAGCCTTCTGTCCAACATTACAACAAAATAAACTTTCTGATTTATAACAACTACATTGTTGGCCAGAAGAAAGTTGCGAGTTTGAAAGTCGTCAATGATACAGCCGAGCGTGGAGTGACCCTGAGTCAAGCATTCAATGAAGTATTAACCAATCAAGAGGAACAGAAACAGTTTTTGTTACAAGTAGTAGCGAAACACCTTCGTTACTTTCCTAATGCTAACAAGTCCACCATAACTGTCCCAGCCGCAGCTAGAATATCATTACTTGGACTTGATGACATGTAATTAGTGAATAGTGATCTTTCAGTCTGAACTATGTTGAATTGACTCTTTATGTTTATTAGCTGAAGGTTCTGAAAGTTACTATTCTGGTGTTATGTACAAAACAGTTGTTTGTTCTCTTTTACAGCAATAGGTGTCTTCAAATACCTTTTGATTGTTTGTGTTACAGCAGGATTACCGTATGGTAATGTCGCTAAAAACTGATTATTGCAAAACTTTGACACTGTTGAGCTACCAATAAATATAATCAAAAAACATTCAGATTTTGCCAATTTTATTCTTATAACATTACTAACACATTTGGGGGTGGCAGAATAAAAACTCATAATTTTTTTTAGTGGCACCCTAATATATATATATATATATATATATATATATATATATATATATATATATATATATATTGTTTATAACATTCTTATATTTTTGTTTCCGACCGACAAATACGCAAATGCATGTTTATTAAATGATTTAATTAACAACTAAACAATCCTCAACTACGAGTGTTTTTAAAAGAGAATGAATAATTTTGTATCGAATGTGTCAATCAAGTGCATGCATTTATTAGATAATTTCTATAAATTCGACCTATCAGCGTGCATCAATCTGACGTGTGTATATTTTTAGAGCATTTTCGAAAAAAAAATGCTCAATTGTCCCCGTTTTGTCTGTCTGTCTGTCTGTCTGTCCGTCCGTCCGTCTTCACCCTAGATCTCAACAACCATAAGTCCTAGACCCATGATGTATATATCATTTTGTAGGTCTTGGCCTGCCAAGAAATGACTTTTTTTCCATTTCGCGATCTGACCTCTCAGGGCCGTAAAAGGGGCCTTAGTACCGTTTTTTACTATATAAGCTATATTAATAAAGGAGCGCTATATCTCAGCAACTATAAGTCCTAGACCCATGATGTATATATCATTTTGTAGGTCTTGGCCTGCCATGTGTACATCAAAAGTTCATTTTGCGATAGGACCTCTGAGGGCCGGGCTTCAGGGCTCCTAAGTGGCTTATATATTATATATACACCTTGTACGTTCAATAACCCGTTCATTTGGTGCGAAATACTGCAGCACGTAGTTTCACTAAGATTTATTAAGAAACTCATCAAATGAAATAGTAAGTTTAATTGAAAGTATCAGAGCTATGCAACAATTGACGGAGTTTTCGGACGATTAAATGACTATAATTTCGAATGTTTTCAATTATGAGTCCTATTTCAGTAACCACAACCACTTGTAGTTAGATTTAAGGGACAATAATTTTTTTCAAATATAAAGAAACGTCTTTATAATTTTTTTTTACAAATATATGCATTACACAATTGAATTTATAAACATTTCCAAAATTTACAAATATTTACTGAAAGCTAACAAACGTACTGATACATAACACGAAAATGCGCTAACACGTCCTGTGTCCAGAATGGAACAGGCTTAATTGCTTGTTTAATCATGATGTTGGAAATAAATACTGGATGTCAATAATGTGAATTTTAGTTGTCCTAAATGTGTTCTACTGTGGTCAACAATGTGTTTATTGTGGTCAACAATGTGTTCTACTGTGGTCAACAAAGTGTTCTACTGTGGTCAACTATGTGTTCTACTGTGTCAACAATGTGTTTATTGTGGTCAACAATGTATTCTACTGTGTCAAGAATGTGTTTATTGTGGTCAACAATGTGTTCTACTGTGGTCAACAATGTGTTCAACTGCGTCAACAATAAAAATGAAGTAAATATACATAATAATTTTAGTTTTAATAACTAAAGATAGATATATGTATAAGGTTGGCTATTGCAGCCCCCCCCCATGGTCTACGGACGCGCGCCCTGTACACCCACCATTAAGTCCACCTCTGCAATTATCTACGTCACCGTTGAAAAAATCCTAACTGATGAAATCTAAATAAAACATTGTTACTTGATGTTACTAATTGTTCATATTTCATGTGAACAGTGAAAACGTGAATACATGTAACAGTGAAGACCCAGATCAATTGTTGGATCAAGATATAGTCCGAGCATGTGGTGTGTTTACTGGCAATATATATCAAGTATTTGGCTCTTACGTTGGAGTGTATTACACAAACATATTCTGTGCTATTTGTAATATGGTAAGTAGATCGATAAACCATACGCTTTATACACCGACAATACGGTTAATACACCGACAATACGGTTAATACACCGACCATACTGTTAGTACACCGTCCATACGGTTAATACACCGACCATACGGTTAAAACAGCGACAATACGGCTAATACACCGACAATACGGTTAATACACCGACCATACGGTTATTACATTAGCCTGAACATTTTACTGAATTGAATCATTGGCGACCGTAAAGAAACATTAATTACCATAAAAAGTTTCTTGAACGCTTGTAAACAATTTTTTTTATTAGCTTTCTATCAATTTCACTCTATATTCATCTTTTCTATCAATTTCACTTTATATCTATCTTTTCTATCAATTTCACTTTACCACCATCCTTTCAATCAAATAAATTTTATGGATGGAACTGGACAGGCTGAATGTAATCGAACCTCACTGACCGCACTAAGGTCATTTGTTTCGACAGCAACCAATAATTCGAACTGGAAAAATGTTTAGAGCTGATGACCTTAAAATGTTGGCATCTCACCATGGGGTCAATCCTTGCAGATATATTTGAATCACTGATGTGAGGCATCCATTTGAACCAACGATAATTGTTTTAGAGAACTCATTGCATCTGTTCTGGAGCCTATTAAGAAATAAAAATCCCTTGAATCACGATTATGTAAGAGAATTACAACTTATCATGATTGTCGTTAAATTCTTCAGCTGTCACTATTATTTCTCATGGCACATCCCAATTTAGACATACACATTTAAGCTGCTGAAGCTTGTTATAAGGCATGTTAGGTGGCGAAAATGTTTTACAGTATTGTAAACGTACCTGATTCACTTAACGTTTTAGACAAACAGCAGGCGAGCTATTATATCAGAAATGATTTCAGGCTTGCATCTCTTTATACCTACTAAGTCAGGTCACACTACCTACTAAGTCATGTCACACTACCTACTAAGTCAGATCACACTAACTACAAAGTCACCTCAAGTCGGATATGACTACCTACTATGTCAGGTCACACTACCTACTAATTCAGCTCACACTACCTACTAAGTCAGGCCACACTATCTAATTATTCAGGTCACTCTATCTACTAAGTCAGGTCACATTGCCTATTAATTCAGGTCACATTGACTACTAAGTCAGGTAACACTACCTACTAATTCAGGTCACACTAACTACTAAGTCAGGTCACACTACCTATTAATTCAGCTCACACTACCCACTAACTCAGGTCACTCTACCTACTAAGTCAGGTCACACTGCCTACTAATGCAGGTCACACTAACTACTAAGTCGGCTCATACTACCTACAAAGACGGATTTGACTACCTACTAAGTCAGTTCACACTACCTACTGAGTCAGGTCACACTACCTACTAATTCAGGTCACTCTACCTACTAAGTCAGGTCACACTAACTACTGTCACCTCATGCTACTTACAAATTTGGATTTGACTACCTTCTATGTCAGGTCACACTACCTACAAAGTCAGGTCACACTAACTACTAATTCAGGTCACTCTACCTACTAAGTCAGGTCACACTACCTAGTAATGTCAGGACACACTACCTACTAAGTCAGCTCACACTACCTACTACGTCAGCTCACACTACCTACTACGTCAGCTCACACTTCTTATTAAGTCAGCTCGCACTACCTTCTAAGTAAGGTCACACTACTTAATGTCAGGTCACACTACCTACTAAGTCAGCTCACACTACCTACTAAGTCAGGTTACACTACCTACTATCAGGTCACACTACCTACTAAGTCAGGTCACACTACCTACTATGTCAGATCACACTACTTACTAAGTCAGTTCACACTGCCTACTACCAACTATACAGCTGCATGAGTTTGTATCTTTGGATATACCCTAATATTTTCTGACCATTAGGCCTGATATGTTGGATAATGAAAACAACTAAATCAAAATACTCTGTAACACAATTTTTGTGCCTGACTTCCAAGTGTTATATTTCAACTCCATATGTCTAAAGCCTATCGAAAAAAAAAACACTTTATTCAGCACAAATTTTAACCACAGCTCAGAAAAAATGTCGTATTTATTTATTTTAACGAAACAACCAAATGCATACTTTTTTTTTCCTTCATACAAACAAACAACAATGACACTCTCTCGCTCTCTCTCTCTCTCTCTCTCTCTCTCTCTCTCTATATATATATATATATATATATATATATATATATATATATATATACATGTATATATATATATATATTTATATACACTAGTTTATTGTTGCTGAATGCTAAATATTTTTGTTATTTATTCTGGTATATTTCATTGCTTACATTCAACAGAAGTCTTATCCATTTGTTCCAAAAGTTATGAATTGCTTTGAAGACAGGTCGCTAGACGCCATTCCTCCTTATAGTATGTTATTGAACATACGAGGCAATGAACTAGAACCAGAACACGTATCTCACCTGATCTCTTGTAATGAAACAACTTGGTCTGCACCAGATGTTAGTAGATAACCTTATATATAATTTATAAAGATATCTAATAAACTCAATTAAATAAAGTATTTTACAGAATGCCTTTTAGAATAACGGTGATCTTTATTGACCAATATAAAATCCATAATGGTAGCTGTATTATTTAAAGAACCAGTCATATTTTATGAATCTAACATGATTAATGAGTGAGGCTATTTTTAAGGATATGTATAATATTGATATATACATATATATCCCTTTATTAAGGGGGGGTTTCCCCCATAGGGAAACTGTCTCCAACTTCATTGTTCTCCAGGGAAGAAATTCATTAACGGAAAATGCGTCGCCATATTCCCGGAAATCTCTGGTCTTAGCTATAGGGTAAGGTCCTCCATGGAATTGGGGAAATTCGGAGAATTCGGAACTTTTATGTCGCCAGAGAAAGTACTGGACATTGCCGAAGAAAAGGTAAAATGTTGTCATCGTTTTATATGGTAATGAAATTGCTCTAATAGAGGCCTAATTGCCTAAACTTCATTGCTGTGATAACCGACACCAGTGTATAATTTTAAATGGGCCTCTCTGTTTTCTATTTCTGTAGATCTCCGGTGTTCTACGTAATATAAGTGACGGCTTCGCCTACACACTGAGTTTCGTACCGGGTCTTAGACAGAGCATTGGTAATGTCAGTGGCAACTCAAGGACCATCTTGTGTACTGACGTGTACATACTGACCAAGGAGACGTACACTCGAGACACTACTGAGGAATCTGTCTTGAATGTTTTCATTAACGACCACCTTACTCAACGTGACCCTACCATTGAATTACACAATATTTTAACAGATAACTTACTCTTTGAACATTTCTGCTATTCGACAAACAACACCTGGTCCATCATGAGAATGTTTCTGTAACTTCCATGTTCAGATGTTCAGGCTCTCAAACATCATCTAATTTGTTGCCTCAACGCCATGATTTGCCCTTTTATCCCATTTCCAGACTCTAACTATACAATAGATGTAGACACAGATAATGTATGCAGCTGTGACAATGGACCAAACCTAGATCTAAGTGGAATAAACATAACTATCTCAAACATTTCAGACCTCAATGAAATGGAGGTTAGCAGTAGCCATGAACTGAATGTTTGTCTACACACATTAGAGAAATATGTGAGAAACAGAAATATTAATGGTGTCGTTCTAAAAACATGGATCTACATGATACAGACCTTGTTGCTGTATGCGTGTATTGGTATATCTGGCAGTTATGTCTAATCTTCAGCTGACAATTAATTGTTTGCAGTTTACATCTATTTGTCTGACTGACCACTTAAATATCCTCACATTGGCAGACTGACCTCTACTATCTTCACATCAGTAAGGCGAATTTCAGTTTAATTTTTTATTTAAAAAAACATACAAAGAACTAAACAAACAGTAAAAAGAAAAAAGATAAAATAATGGAGATCAGGACTCCTAAGGTTGAAAGTCGAGCACTTTACCACTCGACCATCCATGTATTCAAAAACATAAAACGTTACCTCTAGGTGGCCAAGAAAGCTAATTGATTTCTGTGTTTGACAAAGAATATCAAATTAACTAATTATTTGTTTGCACATGTTATACCTTTGTTTTAATATTCATATTATAATTCTTACTTTGATTTAAACAAAGAGATGCCGTCAAGGGGTAAAGGGCTAGGTGATTTATTTTATTTCTTTTGTATTTCTTAATAGTTCAAAATGTTGGCAAATGGTCTAAAGTATTCTAAATAGCTTTATGTAGTGTAATGTGTACCGGTGATCTAAAGATACAAACTTAAACATTTAATTTTGAATGAAATCAACATCTCAATAGTGATATTTGTACAGAATGTGTATATATTGAGCTGCTGCACTAAATATCGTTTATCAAATAAAAATTTATCAATTTACAATATAAATGTGGATCGCCAATTTTTAAAGAAAGCGAGAGACAAATAATCGTGATTATGGAAGCATGGTCTTCAACGACTGCCCGGCACTAATCTTTGCATGTCTTATTGCCAAAGCAAACAGGAACTTTCACACAATATACGCTGAAATTTTGTAGTTCAAATGACGGATACATCGCCGTAATATACAAATGAAGTATTTGTTCGCCGTTACAACCAGCGTGCATTAGACTATTTGCTAGGTGCGCGGCGAGCAAGATCATTCGAAATGGTTTTCTTCGCTCTACTCATGTTCGGACAGAATCCCAGAAGATATACTTGATCTGTGCTAACATCATCACACGCTAGTGTGAAGTCACATCTATCCTTCTGAAGAGCTTCACAATCCTGAATTCGTAATCCCAATAGACCTAAAGGCGAGTATCGAGTTAAATGAAGTCCGATTACAATAGCTATTGAACAGCTTATTCAATTTTTCTTCTATAGCTTCCGCAGGAACACCTTTTGGCTTTACAAAATCGCAACTCAATAACCACAACGTATTCCAGGCTCGATGTGTTGGACAATGCATATTTTTGACAACAGCCGCAGCGACACTTAAATTCTTTCCAAAACTGTATCTTACGGCGATTCTTTTTTGGATTCTATTTGCTTTTTACAACTGTTTTGTCTTTTCGTCCATCAAAAAATAATCCCTGCAGGTTATCCAGTGTTTTTTAATTATTTTTCTCTTCTTCTCAGCTTGCTCTCGCTCTCTCTCCACACTTTTGCTATAGTTTGCTTCTTGGGGCAAATCCAACATCTTCTAAACTTCAAGTTACAGGCACGCTCGTCTGAAATTCCCATATCTGCTGTAGTCTGTGCAACATTTGGCTAGCCGAAGTTGATTGCAATAGTTGCTAGAAGTTATCTAATCTCTCTTTCATCAAATTGGAAGCTGTCGAAGAAATCCTTATGACTCCAATTGTTCCTTGAATTAGTATGCAAGCTGATTCCTCCCTTTTCGATATATATACTATGCCCGCTTCTAAAACTTTGTATTTCTATTTAATGTTTCACATTTACTGATTTCCATATTTGTTATTTTGCTATTTTAGAGTCTTTTTTTCTCCTATGGTCTTATGCTGCAGTGGTCAGTTGGCAAATAATGTTTAGATTTATTTGTTGCAAGCGTAAAAAAAGTGCTATTTCATCATTTGTTTTTAGGGGCTGCTGTCATTCCCGCGTAATTTATTTGGTGTCAACAACTTCTGTAAAAATCATGGGAAAGTAATTTTATCCTCTTTCATACTGCGTATACTGATGGTCGTATGGTTCAAGATGGATGTATGGCGGGCAGCAACAATATAATAACTCGCATCAGGTAGGCATTTTTCTTGTCGCATTGTAAATTAATTAATATATTATTTAGATAATCATTTAATAATTAAAACTTAATTGTTATATTCAACTCCGTCTTTTAAAGAATCTTAAAATTAATCGATAACTTACATATTTACCGTAGTTTTCAGACAAGTTTACCAAATTTTCTAAAATTTCAAAATACCTTTATTTTTAACTCATTAGATTGCTTCATTGTTTACAAGATAAAAAATGAAAGTATGATACTTCTCTAAATATAGCGCAAAAGCTAGATGTTGACAGTTGTTTCGCTAGATTATAATTAAATGGTTGGAATTAGCAAAATTTCAACTGGGTTAATATGAACAAAATGAACGTTCACAGTTACACTTCTATTTTATACGAATTCCACGTTTTCTTTATAAAAAATTCTGAATAAATTATGCAAAGCTAAATAGTGATTATTTGGACGTATTTTTAAGACAAAGTGGACTATATGTGGGACTATCATTTTGTCTCTTAAATAAAAAACATCGTACCAATGCGACTTCATTAGTCTTTCGCGTTGTGCGTGAACCAATAAATGTGCCTTGTTGGTCGTAATTACTCAAAATCCAATGTCATGGACGCCTCATAATTAAATCCGAGTTAAAACCAATAAAAAATTATACTTTATAAAAACATGCCTGATTCGTTTTATGCAGAAAACTTCCCAGATATTGTATAGAGAGATAGGAAGTTTGACACGGTATTCACAACATGCAGATAGTCGAATGCTATGGCCTCTTATTATTAAAGCCACACACGAATCTTTTTCAAATAGCACCATTTGAAAAAAATATAATTTGAGAAATTAAGGTTTAGATAGTTGTTATATAATTTCGGGTTTAATTAATATAGTCTACAGTTAATACAGGATGTTTTTGGGATAGGAGGGGTAGAGTGTCTTCGAGAGAGAGAATTCAAGGTTTGCTTAGAGAAAAGATATTCGTATTTGGCCGAAATATCCATATTTAACCATCTTGTTATTTGTAAATATTGAATGACATTTTGTGTAGTTTATTTTTACACATTATCTTTTCATTTGTCAATCTGTTTATTGGTAGAATCTATGTATGTAGCACATATATCCACTACCTGTTCGTATATTATTTAACAACCATTTTTCATGCATTTATACACCAAATCTTCTGCATATCAGTTTAACTATACAAATTTTCTTTCAGATATACATCTACAATACATCTTCTCTATACGTATCTTCTTTTCCTTTTACTTAAGCCAATAATATCCATATGTGGACACAATAACTATAACTTACACACACCATATATAAGGGTGTTATAGTCGCTTTAGATGTTAAATTCAAGTCAGCTTTGTTTTATATCATTATCGTAAGTTGCATTCAGTCATTTTTGCTGCTTTAGGCGTTAAATTCAACCATCGTTAGTTGTTAGTTCAGGCAACTTTACAGTCAGCTTTTATTTGCGTTCGCCATAGCTCATACAGCTCAAACTTTATTTGTTAAATCCCTGTCGCTTTAGTTGCTAAATTCAAAGTCAGTATTCAGCTCTGTTGTTGTATTCAGTCGTTTTAGAGATTCATTGAGTTTTTGTTGTTAGTTTTAGTCGTTTTTACTTATTCTATTCATTAACACCAGTTGTAGTTCGTTTTTTAATAAGCTTTAGTTGTTATATTGAGGAGCTTTAGTAGTTATATTTAATAAGTTTTTAGTTAAAGGTATTCAGTAATCTTTTAAGTGTTGTAGTTCAGTTGTTTTTCTGTTATATGTTTTCAGTTTTTATAGCTTGTTTTTTTTACGGGCAATAAGTTTAGTTATTAAATTAGTAAGCGTAATTAGGTTCAGTCAGCTTACTTGCTATATTCAGTCATCTTTTAGTTTATTGTTAAATTATTCAGCTTTTTGTTCTGTTATTCTGTGCTAGCTTTTTAGTTGTCTAAGTCGTTTTGTTGTTATATTCTATCATCTTTTGTTGTAAAGCTTCATCGTTTACCTGCTTGTCGCTTTAGTTATGTGAGTTACACGTGATATTCAGTGGGCTTTATATTATTTTTATATTCATTCATTTATAGTTGCGATTTATGTTTAAATTTTTTGTTATATTCAATCAGTTTTCTAAATAATAGGTTAAGTCGCTGTTTAGTTTTATTATAATCTCGTAAGATTTAATTGTCTCAGGTCTGTACAAACAAATAGCTTTAGCTGATTATATTCAGTCAGTTTCTTCGCTAGAGTCATTCATTTATTGTTACAGCAAGCGCTGCTTGTATTTGATTTTTTAAATACTTAGTTTTATTAGAGCTGTTGTTTGATTAAAAATTGATCATATTGTCGCAAATATTAACTCATTATTTTAATCGACATATATGCTTGTGGTGTAATTGATGATGTCATTTATTCTCTTCAGTAATTCTGACTTGACTATGTACTATTCTTGGATTTTTAAATGGCGCAAGAAATTCAAAGAATCATTGTTTGAGAAAATTGGCATAATTGTAAACAAGTCAGATACACTTATTTGTTATAGACAAAAAATAAGATTTTTTAAACATTAGTATATCCATTAAATTAGCTATTTATGGGCATGCATCACGATAATTGATGTGAATTAAGTTTTCTTTAATCAACAATCAATGCCGAACGGCGTTTTCCGCATCATAAAGTTCTGAACTACGACGTATAAATAACCCTCATGTCATATATTTGCTAATCTAAAAATAGCCACACGTCAAGAAGACCTTCATAAAATAGTTAGTATAGTTGTGTAGTTGCTCATTCAACACAATTTTAGTTTCCCCTTTCTTCCAGTTCAATATTTTTTGATATTTGTAAATTTCTCTGTTAGTTATGGCTTATCCAAATCATCACAATTTCTCTGTCTCAAAAAAAGTTAACACAGTTGCTACAGTTGCAAGCTGCTTCGGCACCGGTTTAATCAAACTAGAGAACGCTTACAGATGTTCAATAAATTTTATTGAAGGTCATAAATTAGTAAAGAAATGACAACTCTATTGTTTTCAAGAAATCTACATGATTTTATGCAAGTTTTTTGTAATGGTACCGGCAAGGGCACCTTGCAGTTTAGCTTGTATCGAGGCGTGAACCGGTGGCAGCAGCAATCAATCATATACTGGCACCTATTTTTTTACAAAAAAGCACTGATTTAAGTATACGCGACGTTCGGCATTTTTCTTTAAATCTTGTCTGACCTACGAATTGGGTTATTTTAATGATTTTTTATTTTTTTGTTTTTCTTTCAGTTTCCCAAATATTTACTCCTGCATTTAGGTGTTTGTGTTAAAAAATTTTAATCGCATATTTTTTTAACGCATCAATAAAATCTAAATGCAGTAAATTAACAGTTCTATATAAAATACAAATTTAACTTCTGCGTCACATATCACTGAAAAACACAACCACTGTCCGTGTACAGATTGCATTGGCCTATCTATATCACGGGCATGAAACTATTAATAAACGAAAATTTCTCGGAAGTAAAATTACTGATGGAGCTAGTCAAGCGGCGTCTGACGAGGCCAAGCGGCAGAAATGGCAAACATGTACATGGGCCATACTAGGCACCACTCGCAAAGGGCTCATAAGCAGAGTCAGCGATGACAAAGGCCGAAGTGCTTGTGCTAGCACTTGTGAAAGGGAAAGTTCAGTAAATGCGGTCGGCAGTCTTGGGACACGTCTGTCACTCCAGAGAAAAGAACCGGAAATGAAGGTGGAAAATGAGAAACGTTCGAGTCACATTCTGGCAAAAGCAATCGGAATCAGGATTAGGTAAGTTAAACCGGAAGCGAAACAGTAACGAGATGACAGCACTTGTAGAACACAGTTAGTCAACCAGACACGTATACCACTAACAGAGTGGCGGGAGGCTGTCATAGTGCCAAAACTTGTAAGAAGGGCAAGACGCACGCAGCGGAGACTATTGATGCCCAGTTCACACAGCTGGGAAAGTAGCTGAGATACGGTCATCAGAAGATCGATGCGGTACTTGCTATATGATTGATTACGATTGCGGTGGCTTTAGAAGAAGGGACCAAGTCATATTATGCCAAAAAATATCGATGCCTTCCAGAAGTGTAGAAGATCAGAGGGTAGAAATCAAGGCGAACGCAACAATTTAGGAGCGAGCTGTGTTGTCCACTGACTCAAACGGGCTTGAGGAGATAACAGTCAACAGGTAACTGGTTGGATAATTGGACAGAAGGAATGAGGCTAACTATGAATTCTTTTTATGCACTTTATTAGAGTCACGCCTATTTCTCCAAGCTTTAGTAGAGCCGGGGAACGACCGGGAGCATGGTGGAGCTGCTCAACAAATACGAACATAATGCGGCAGTAGCGCGCTGCAGTGTATTCCAGGCCAGTAATCCTGGGAAATGAGACGACTCCGGTCAGTCTCGAGCGAGTTTACGAGAGCATGCGACCTCATATGAGACAGGCTCTTGCCAATTCGATCCGTAGGAGGCTCCAAAGAGGGTGAACATGCCTTACTCATTCGCTGGCATTGTCTCGATGGATGCTTATTTGTACCGCGTGACCTGAATACACTCTGTTGTCGCGCCAGGAAAGGAAACAGTAGATTACGCGCCAGCGAGAGAGGATTCTGGGAGGAGTTAAGTTTCCCGCCATTGCGTACATGATTCTTCAGTAGATGTAGACAGCAGGTTTCATCTACGAATTTTTGTAGTACTAAGTCTCTGATTCGTTACCATGTTATTTAAGTTCAAAGATATCGGAGCTGTTGGTCCAGTCCTCTGCCATCGAGTCCTTTGCGTTAGGCCTTACTCCAGCATGGGTTCGGGTGGAAACACCGGGCTTTGCCCAGAACATAAATCTGCATTTCCCAGCTTTTAGCTGCCATGCGCGGAGTGAGGCTGGTGGCAGGATTCCGTTTCCGAACGCCGGAACGCATACGCTGACTTGGCAAGGCCGGGCCTGCTCGCCAACTAACTCTCATCTGTCTGGTGGTGGGGCACTCGACACGGGTACATAACCGGTTCGAGGCGGGCTTTGGTTATTTTTCGGACGCGCTCTGTATTTATCTGTCAGACCATATCTATTTCTTTCTAAGACATACAAAAAAGCACACAATGGTGTGAAGGGTTCAGCTACCTCAAACATGCTGTGAGGGTGAAACCGCCATCGAAATGACTGCGACGACGCGGGCTGTCTGAATGTAAAAATGGTTAGCTTTCGGGCCCATTTCGAGAACCACGAAAGCAAGTTGAGGCACTGACTGTGAAGTCACACTTGTCACAAAGTGCGTGATGGTGTTTTGCACCCCCCATTTTTGCAGTTAATATAGTTCAGCTATTCACGATCTCGAATGCTCTCTGTAAGCAGAACTCCCGTCAGGGTCTATTGCCGCACTTTTTTCAGTGGCTTGCTGGAGCCCAGTACTCCGGCAAGCGCTGATTCGTTAGTCCATATCTGCACAACATGCCGAGATAGTGGGATGCAAACTGCCGGGAAATGTCGGACTCCAGGCCTGCCAAGAAGTCACGGATCGCGCACACTCACTACGGTGACGCCGAAAAGTTTTTTGCTGCTGCACGACAGCTTAAACACCCGGGAAGCGATTTCCGGCAAGTTTCACTGGGGTTGTCCTATTGTCTGTGGGAAGTTAACAACAAGAGTCCGGAAAATGCAATATGACGAGAATGATGCGGATGTTGGAGCGTTACTGAAAATAATCCTTGGTCTAAGGACTTTCTTCATCAATGGTTATTTCGTGCCTGGGTGCGGGCGTAATAATGTCGGGGGGATGGCAGAGAAATTCGTTGTCGCTCAGTCTAGTAGCGCACACGGGCGGGAATAGTACTACATGGACGTCTATAGGGAAGGAAGAAATATCATTCTGCATACGTAACCCCGCAATGGGAGCTCAGCAGTGTGCATATACACCCACGCCATGCCCTGCCTGGGATATACCGATAAAGGTAGCACGCGGATTTGACAAAGTTGTTCGGTTGCAGGACAGTTTTTCAGCCTCCACGGTAGCAATGGGACCTGTGCCAATTCTTTCGCGCTCGAGGGGCGATATCAAATCATTTCGTACCCGGTGAAAACATGCCAAAGAGGCGTTGACGCCTGAGATGCGGTACGATCGAGACGCAATACATGGACGGTTAAATCTTGCCGCACGGGACGCCTATTCTCGAAACGGGCGCAGGACAGCCAGAAAGGCGAGAGCAGCGTTCAGTGTGATATTTGCTAAGAAAATAGGGCAAGTCGTAGTACAATTATTAACTATTATAATCAAAATGTTTGCAGAGCCGATCGACACTTACGATAAGTTGATTTGATGAGTCATACGGAAAAACAACGCTTGGAGGGAACTCGTGTTGTTCTTAAACGGACTAGGCCTAACAGCTACGATAAGAAAGCAATGATGTGTTAACAAGCATTTGCAGTGGTCAGCATTACGCTTTGTGATTACTCTGTCTAAAGGGGCATTCGGGGTGGGGTCCGATGGCGGTCAGCCGAGTTTTTGGGCCGGAATTCCTTCTTTCTTTATCTCTTACCTGCAGGCGGGTTCTGCTTATTTTCACACTCAGCCTCGCCATTTTTCAGTTCTGCCTTTTTGGGAAGCCGACGAACGATAGGCCGGCTTCTTTTGATGTCGTCCTCCCTCCTTTCTTTTATCTCCTCTCTCCCGCCGGGTTGTACTGTACCACCTTGCAAGACTCCGAAAAGCTCGACTATAGTGAGAAGGTCTCGTGGCCGATGGCAGTCAATATTTTGTTGCACCTCGCTTGTTATGCGCGACTACTGGCTTGCGGAAACATCCATCTCCAGCACTTTGTTTTCTTCGGAAGGTCTGCATCCAGTTCAACACATATAGCGGATAGCCGATTTTGTCTGAGCGAGAGGTTTGTTGTTCTTGCCAAAAATGTGTTTGTTTGCCAGAGTCTGCTGCTCGTCTTCTTTCGGGTTGAATTCCGGCAGTAAGAATTTCTGACTTACAGCGGTCGGATATATCTCCAAGGTATACAAGGAGACAACTGCGTTTTTGCCCATTTCATCTTCGAATGTCGTTTTTGAAATATGTCGTTTTTGAAGGCTTCTGTCATGATTTTTTTCGGCATTGATTTCTCCACATTTTTTTCCTTTATTTGTTTCTTCCAGTGAGTTCTTAGTTGTTGCCAGCTATGCCGTCTATGTCGCCGGGAAAAGCGCAAGTTATGGTTCTCCTCCATAGCCGCCGGTTCCGGTGTAATTTTCTAAAGCACATCCGACATAACTTTCAAGGAAAGAGGTTGAATATAACGGGGGAGTAGACATTACTTGTCTTCGACAACAACAGGTTTTGTCCAATCTCCCAAGTTTATTATTGAAGAGTAGATACAAGTGTGATTGTTGCTTTTGTCGTGTAACTTGATAATTTTCAATAGATGTTTTTGCATTATCGTTGAATTTGTGTATTGGTTCAGTAAAGCTGCATGCCATTACTTGTCGAAGCTTTGTCGATGAAGACGCGATATAAGACAGTTGTAGATATTTTTCACAGAGTACTGCGAGACTGAGATTAATCTGTTGTGCTCTCCGTTCTTGAAGTTGTTGTTCTTCTGAGATGCGTAATTTTCAGCCTCCATTTAATATATCATGGCTTACGACTTTGCTTGATGTATAATCAGTTTATTGCGTTCGGTAGTTTTGACACAACTGTAGGCCACTCTTAAAGGAGGGATAATATGATTGAGTCCGGGGGAGTTGGCCAATTCTCTGTTTGCCATATTTTGTTGCATATATTGGTTAGCGCTGCCTATACGGGGTCGCCTCCTGCTTGAATTCACTGCTCCCGTCGATTCCCATTTTTCAATTTTTGTAATAGCGGGCTTAGCGAGAGCGCCATGACACGTTTAAAGCCTGTTTTTCTGTGCGGTCAGGAAGTGTCCATGATGTCAGCGTAGTCGCGTTGTCGCCTTGCACATTCGGCTGGGCGGGAAAAGCCATCCAGCACCTCCCGGAGGGAGATAATATTCCCGAAAAAATGCAAGGGATGGGGAATGTCTCACGAATTATTCCAATTCTCTCGTGTATTTGGAGTGCGGAACAAATGTTAAACAGCAGTTGTTGATGTGGTACTATAATCTCGAAGCAAGGAGGGAGAAAGATGGGATCAGGTCATGGCTCAGTCCAAGAAATGAGAATCAAGGTGTGTTCTAAACTAAACGGTTGAAGCGTTGTTATGTGGCTGCGCTTTCATATTATTTTTATCGGGATAATATCGTCGTTGGGGACAGTCGAGAATTTGCTCCCTTTACTTAGCTTTTGTAATGATCTAGAGTGCGCCGACGATTTGTTCATACGAGGGTGCGGTGTTTAAGGGTGTAAAACCAATGTTATGGGCGGTTCTGCTTTGGAAACTGACACTAAGTATTTCGAGCAAATAAGACAGAATAGTTCGGTACAGCTGCTTCGATACTGTCAAAAAATTACACAAACCTTGGCAGTTACAGACGTTCTGAGGATACTGTTGATTGTTGCAGTATCGTCCCAGATAAGACATACCAGTTAGTTCGGCGTCTCGATCGTCACAGCGTCGCAATAAACCAAAGCTCTCCAGCTGAATATTGCAGTACTTTTTCCAAAGCCAATGTTGCGGTCGACGATGGAAACGCGCCACTTTAGTCCAGGGTAGTGTGCCAAAGCCGCATACGAGCGCAGCAAGAGGAGTCCCGCGTAGTCGATGGTTGGTAGAAGGGAAGCAACGATGAAATTTTATGTATCACGTCGTCACGGAAAATTGAGTTTTTATCGACCGTCTTATGCTAAAGATTGTCTGCTGAGCTGTCCTGGCAGTTGGCCAATATGCCTATGGTACGCGGGGCCGGGTTCGGTTAAAAGCTGGCTTCTATTATTGCTATCCTGACTGATGCGCCTCCGCCGTAATTCAGGGACGGGTCATTCGAGCAGTTTGAGTTATGGTGGTCCTGGCACTCATTTTTCGATTCCCGGGGCACCGGGCCGATTTTGCAAGTTGAGACCCGTACCACGGCAGCCAGATCAGGTTTTGGGCTGGCTGTCCTTTTCGAGTTGGGGATTAATATGCAGTGAAGGACAAGTTTGATACCTCATGGACTCTAAAAGAGTCTGTAGCTCCAGTCCGCAGTTATTGCCGAAAAAGAGTTGTGAGAGGTGAGACACAATATAAGGCCACACATTTTCGGCAACGGTCACATCGACATCACCCACAGTTTTGTTTTAAATAAAATACGCATAAAATGCGGACTCAACACATTTTTCCCCGCCCTTCTCTAATAAAGGCGTGTGGCACAGTTCTTCTTTCTACATATGTTTTTTACCAAGAGCTCCTCTCTAATTGTAGGTACAGTTTTAAAATAACAATTTTCTCTAACATATTATCTACAAATGCATGTCATTTTCTCTTTGATAAATTGGTGATATTAGTTCACATAGTTAATTAAAGTGTAAACAGTTCCACTAAGAAAAATTTACAATAACATCCTGCAGCGTATAATCAGCCGATTAAGCAATATCCGAGCGCATATTATGCAAATATGGATATTTGTAGACAGGCAAATTTTTTATGTGAAGTCACAAAAACATTAAATCAAGCAAACTCTACAGCGAACATGAAGTTGCAATTTGTTATTGTTAGTACGTATACAAGAAAAAGACACTGAGTCATAGATATAGATTTATTAGAATATGTATTTTCGATTTCTTCAAAAAAATATACTTTCATGTAAAGGCGTACATTCATGAGCAAAAAAGTCATTCAATACAACCATTACCAAAAGTTTTCATTATAAATCGATGCAATGGCAGCTTAACAAGGAATTTCTGTCATTAATTTCAACCATAGATATAAAGATGTGTTCAAATATAAAAAAGATATTAACTAATGATAAAAAATCGCCCGCTTCGATAGCTCAAATGTTCAGTATGACTTCACATTCTACACGATTTCTAAATAAATTAATGATTTCACATTTCGCATGACTTCACATTTATTAAAAAAAACAGTATTACATACGCATTTAATAACAATTATCTGGCCCGGTTGAAAATATAAATTCAAAACTTTAAACTAACGAATATAGCAATCAAATAGTTCAATTTATGATTGAAGTTATTTTTAAATTTCATTTTGAAGATTCACTGTCTGTTATAATAATTTTACAAAATCTGTTATGATGTTAATTTATGGATTTAGAGTACTTTTATGGAGAAAAAAATAATTTAATAATGTTTTCCGAATGTTGAAAATAACAATCGACTGAAAATTTATTTCTAATTTTGAATATATCAATGTTTTCGTTAAATAAACATATCCGAATGATGCTCTATTGGCCAAATGTATGATAATATTTATAAATCTTTTATGTAAAAAAGTGGCTTTTTTATTGACACCGCTAATAGGTATATTAAAAAGTCGTAAGATGGGGATGCACATTTCTGTGATTTTCTTGACAAAATTAACGAAATTCTCAAAAAAAATAACTTGAGATAGATAAATAAGTCAAAAGAAATATTGGGTTATACTAAAAAGATTAATTACCATAATCAGCCCTGAATAGTCTCATGATTTCAATAAGGATTTCGTGACTTATTTAATACGATCTTTTAATTGTGTTTAGGTGTGGATTTGAATTTTTTCCGTTTTCATACACTTCGCACACACACCACAATAAATAATAGTGACATAAACAGACATATACACTATTATACACACACAAACATATTATAAAAATATATCACACACAAATATATACATAAACATACACAATATTACACACCATTAGATATATCATTACTTATATATATTGTACATCCAATAAATATACCACACAATATACACTTACACACTGACATGTAATACTAAATACATTACAACAAACAAAAAATTCAGAACAACATGTAATGGCAATATATACTGAAAAAAAATAAGTTGATTTTTTATCATGAAAGATTTTGTTGGTTCACTGTATTAGAAACAGGTAGCAATAAATTCACACTATTTTCTGGGCTCCTATAATACGTTCAGCGGTTTCAGTTATCTCGTGCTCTTATGGCTTCGGCAAGTTGTCAAATGAAAATTTGCAAGTATTTCAAAATGCCGTTTTTTTAGAAACAGAACAATTCATTACACAGTAGGAATTAAAAGTTAAATAATACTAGTTGTATTACAATTGACTGTATTGCAGAAAGGTTATTCAAAAATACATTTATCTTAAAAGTTTGTTAGTTTATGTTTTCTGTCTTCTAAAGTTAACAGCCAATTTATCTGAAATCCTGTGGTGTACAAAAACAATAATTTGAGCAAAGTACGCATTTTCCCTGATTTGGTGAGAAGATTATTGAATGATGACGCCAGTAATTTCTTCAGATTAATCTCAAGGAAAGAAGATTCACTGCAAAGCTGCCTGAAATGATGGTTTATTAAGTTGTGTAGAAAGCACAGTCATGAACTTGGGTGGGAAGATAGCGATGACGACGTCGTCATTTTAGTGTCATTATTATAGTGCTGACGGATCATTTGTGCTGCGGGTGCAATTCCTTTCCAACAGATTTCTCCACGAATTACTAAGCAAAGTAGTTGCCATTCACTCGAGTATTATAAAAAGAGAACAAGAGTGAATGATTATGTACTAGCGTACCAGACATAAATAGCCAATCGTTTTCGTTTTAGTCTGAAAATGGTTGTTGGAAACATTCTATAATCAATGCTGATGAGCAAATATTCAAGATTAAAATTCGTTAACAATCCAAGCTTGAATGTAAATCTAGACAGATACAGTTCTGCAATTGATCTGTTTCATGCTTAGTCAGGAATTACGATGGAAGAGCTAAAATCCATGATATTTAGACATCTTCCAATTATAATAGTTTCAAAAATCTAATAGGAAGATATGATCAGAGTCAGAAGTCTTTTTTACAATATAAATTTCTTGAGTTGTTCATTTGAAGGATATTTAAACAAAATGCGCTGACTTGTCTAATGGCTTAAAGATTTGCTCCAGTTGAACATCGTGGCATATACTAAATTCTACTTGTCTATATTAAAACGTCCTAAAGCGCTTGAAAAGCAGCATTACCGTCCAGTTGTAATTATTACTAAATACTCTTTTAAATTAATAAAGCACAGATCAACTCAATATATGTAGGTAAATCAGCAGCTTAAATTTTTTTTCAAGAATAGCACATTGAACAGTTTTTCCGCAACTTGTGTGTCGAACGACATGGCAGAGAGATCTTTTCACTAACTTTAAATCGCTTTCTGAAACAGTTTCTTGTTCTCTGTTTATTTGGCACACCCAAAATCCTTTTCAATACCTAAATCAGATCTAGTGATGTAGCGATCGTCTCGGACTATGATCTATTGCAGGAGTCTCCCATTAAAAACGGACTACTTCAGTGAATACCACTTGATGTTGAAATCAGCTGCTTTTTTGATCGATTTAGGTTTTCGGGTTTCTTGTACGCTATCTACCATCTCTTGCTTTGCATCACCAACTTCTTCGCATCGATGTGAAATTAGCCTATCATGATTCCGCGTGATCAAGGTGTATTAATGAGAAAGGAGATCCATATTAGCTTGTCGTTTGAGAAAAGAACTGATGTCGACTTTTCGGCACTGGAAATAATAATGCTTGTACTGAGAGGTCAGATGGTATGATTACAGCAACATCTTCTCTTTTACAGTGCCGTCTATCAAGCAAACATTCTTCTGTTTTTAGAGTTGCTGTTCCTTCTTTTTGTCAATGTTTTGTCTTCCATATATCAACGTTGTCTTCTTCATTTCTGATCATTATGTGAAAGATTGATGTGTGCGATGTCCAAATTGATGATGTAGCACAAGTCGTTTGTTATGCTTAATGCTGAATTTTCCTCTCCTTAGCATTCTTTCAACCTCTTGCACAATAAGTGTAATTCCAACTTTTAACCTGTTTCATCGGATACAAGTATCATTTTATTAATTTAGGCGTAAATGAAGTATACAACATCCTTGTCGCTGTTGGAAAGAATTCGTACAGAAAAAATTCAGAGCGGTTCACCAATTAAATGAACAATAGTTTTCGACCTAGTAGTCACAACTAAATGAATGATATTTATATTGCAACACATTTGATTTTTATAACTAAATTGGTGAAGCTGTCTATTTATATGAAAATCAATTTAGAAGTTTTCTAGAATTTTGAAGTTTTTCTCGTTTTTTTTTCCACGTTTTTCTAGAGCGTTTTCTAGACCTTATAGAGATTTTCAAAAAAGAGAATTTTCCAGAACCTCTAGATTTTTTATAAAAATTCTCCAGAATTTTTATTGGTGCTTAATAATGAATATCAATATTCAAAAATGATTTAAAATTTTCAGCAATGAGTTATGTTTATGCCCGTGATTTTTTTCGTGCCAACCTTAAAGTCAAGTGGAAAACACAAGAAAAAATGATCCAAAGTTATTTTTAAATAATTCTAATACACAAGCAAGAATAACAATAATTGGCAAATAATACAAACACACATAATCGGCAAAAATATACAAAACACAACATATAAAAAACACAATATAATGGTAATACATTACATAAACACAAATATAATAGGGGTATGTAAGAATACTACATAAAAATTAAAAAAATATAACGAGTAATGCATAATACGGATACACATATGGCAATACACATATAAACACATTAAACATAATGGTATGTGTACACACAAGCCAAACACAACATAATGGCAAAAATATACAAACACAACATATTAAGTAATACACATACAAACATAATATAATGGCAATAAACATACAAACATTAACATAACGGTAATATTTTACAAACACAACATAATCGCAATACACATACAAACACAATATAATGGCAATAATAATAGCATATTAAGTAATAACATACAAACACAATATACGGCAATACACATTGGCAACAACAAAATAATGTTAATACACATGAGTAAACATAAGATATTGGCAATAAATATATAAACATAATAAATATAATACATATATAACAACAAAATAATAAACATTACACATTACAAAAAATATAAGAAGGTCAATAAAATGTAGACTGGCGTATTATATAAATATTTCCCTGACACTGACGTTCTATAATTATTATTTTTTCGCTGACAGACACACTCGGTAGAGATTGTCGTGCAGGTAACAAAAAATGACCTGAGGTTCACAGGTTTAATTCAGGCGGAATAATTGTCATGCCGCTAAGTCCGCCTATACGCGCATGGTAGGGTTTAAAGAGGGCACCCATAAAATCCGTCCTTTATATTTTCATCCATTCTGGCAGGGACACACACATGCCGACAAATGGTGTTGGTATTCTAAAATTTCGCCAAAACTTTGTTTTTTTATTTTCCTAGCGTGATATAGATAGATAGATATTGCAGAGAGAGAGAGAGAGAGAGGGAGGGAGAGAGAGAGAGAGAGAGAGAGAGTGGGAGAGAGAGATGCACGTTTAATTATATATTTTTAGACTTTTAGTTAAATCTTTTTTTTTAATATTTAATGTATTTTCAACAAAAAATAAATATATCTATGCAAAGAGCACATATTGCTATAGTTATTTTAATGTATACTTTTAATAAAAAAAAGGAAAAAATGTTTAATAAGCATTTAGGTAATAAATGGTATATATATGCACATGCAGAATTTATCCTACGGCATCCTGCACTGCGAGAATCATACCGGATTTTTGCTTAAGTAAATTTAAGTTTTTTTAAGCTGAGTATTTTTCTTGACTTTAAGGCTACTATAAAGCTGATATTTCGCGATTGACTATATTTTTATCAAAGTAAATGTAGTTGGCGGTTTAATAGTTAGTTTTCCAATGAGTTATTTATAACGTAACAAATTGACGGTATACAACATCTTCGACAGTGTTTAATCTAATGATTGATAATTAGCCCGTTATACCGAGATTTGCAGTGTTTTCTCCATCTTCCCAATTCATTATCTAGAAGCTGCGTTCTAACAAATAAATAAATTGCCTAAACACACTTACTACACACAAACAATTTTGCTTGAAAAAATAAAGTTTGTTGGAGAGTTTGTCGAAATTTTTCCACTTCACCATAAACATACCTAATAGTGGATGTATATAAAATAACTTAAAAGAATTTTTTGTTCATTAAGACGAAAAAAGATCAGTACATGTAACACAAGGTCACACATGTATGTAGAGATGGACATCGTACTGCAGTGAATACACAGTTATTATGTATGGTCTACTGTAATATTTGCCAGAGTATGGGATGTTACTAGTAATGAAAACTCTGGAGCAGCCAATCGGCTACCTTTTAATTCTCTCTCATTTATGCTGATACATTTAATTGACTCCTCATTTATTTGTAGTTTGTGCTCAAGAATAACGTTTGATGTCAAAAATAAAGTATGGACATATCTCAAATCGTTATCTCATAGATGCACGATGCTTGGAAAAAAGTATATACTGCAGAATGCTGAAAATGAAATCATAGCGAGGGCTACAGACCATGTGTACATATTTTTGAGAAAGAGAAAGATGTACTAGCAGTTAATAGAGAAAAGGAATAGTGTTATTTTACAAATCGAATAAATAAATATGTGGCTCAGAAAATGTTAGTTATTGTTATCGTTGCACACTTTGCAGAACGGTGTGGAAATACACAGCAGCCATGGGCCCGTTTCATGTAGTGCCATGGTGTAGAATGCCGGCCGGTGCACTGGGGCTGCGGGGGTTTTTTTCGTGTTTTTGATTTTAGAAATAGGTCAATCGTTGCGTCTTCTGAGAGACTCTGAATAGGTTTGTGTGTAAATGACAGTAGTGTAACGACAGTTTTGTGTGTAATTATAGGTTTGTGTGTGATAGGTTGTGTGTAATAATAGGTTTGCGTGGGCTTGTGACTACCATAGTTTTGTAAATACGCCTCTAAGTTTGTGTAATTGCAGGTTTGTGTGTAATTATAGGTTTGTGTGTAATTAAAGGTTGTGTGTAATTATAGGTTTGTGTGTAATATTTCAACATGAGATGTATAGATATTATTTATACGGAACTGAAAATGTCATGATATTCGATGATTGATGAATGACAAGGTGAACATATCGTTTTCAGTCACAATCTCCTTGTTATATGGATTCAGTCGTTCTATCGGGTAGAATTCGCTTTCGAAAATAATACATTGCCGGATAAACCATTTAGCAAGTATTTAAAGTTAGGCTGCCACAAGTGCTAACGCGATTATCGCGTAAAAAAACGCGATTGCGGTTTAATCGCAACATCTGAGTGCGTTAATTTGATTTAAATGCTGAAAGTCTGCTCCATCGACACAACCGTTCGATTTGGCAATTTGAAGTTAAGGTATCGTTCCTTTTATGTAGCTTTACTTCTCTACTCTCTGTCGCAATAGACATTTTCACCATCGTCAATAAATTTCACTTGTAATATAAAATCGGAAGATGATTTTGTTATGTCTTCGACGCAGTAAATACTCTTTTCGGTCGATGGTAAGAAAAGTTTCATTCACTAGTTTACATTATATACCGTGGGGTGCAGTCTCCACCTCGGTCATGCCCGCGGAAAACCCTGTCCATGGATCGTGCTCGGGTTGCCCTAGAAACATACCATTTCTTTTTGTTGCGGCGAGTTTTACGGAATAGCACATGGACTCAGAGGTCACATCAGAGAGCTGAAAGGGCATTGGCATTGTAAATCAAAACACCTAAAATATAAATAATCAACGTTTTTCCCCAGTGACGAGCCACGAACGCCGACGGTTCGCTGCGAGAAAATACAAAGGGTAGTGTTAAGGGAGGTAAAAGAACAACAAGCGTTATGCGGAGCCCGGTTATGTAAAAAAAGAGATGCTAGAATTCTTGTTATCATTTCTGCGCATAATTTCGCACTTAATACAGCACCCGTTGCCACGTCTGCCACAGTCGCACTAATAGTTCATAGCCGACACCTCGTCAATCAGTGTCAAGACTCAAGCTGATAAATTGTAATTGACAGTATTATATTTTTCACTGTGACATAGTTCGAGCTAAATTTATTATTTTATATAATGTCCTAGATTTCACTGTATCAAAAGCAAATTAATGCGTTAAAAAATTATAAGACATTTTGCGGGACGCTTAGTCGCGTTAAATTTTTGCCCAAAGGGTGTTATTTCAGGAGTTGTGTGGAAAAATCACAAATAATATAAATCTATATCCAGAATAAGAAAAAAAATACGCGAACACAGGAACTCGTCAATGCTTACATAAATTACAAAGTAGCTATTTAAAAATCACTAGAATTGTAATTTTTACCTTCTACTCATGATTCTAAATGATAACCATTAGCAGATATGGGTGCTCCTTAGTTTGAATGATAACATGGGGTTAGAAACAATACTTGTAATAATCTTTGCTTTTGGGACAGAGACGCCAGTAAGCCATGGGTGTCAGGGGGGAGAGAGGCTGCTATGTGCTATAAATGTGACCAAATTGGGAAAAGAAAGGGTTAAATCAAGAAAAAAGAGCCACAAACTATCCTGCCATTCTTATTATTTATGAAGAAAAAGGCACACATGAGACAGTGATGCGTGCTTGGGGATGAAAGTGAGCAGTGGTAGTGGAGGGTAGGGTGTACGATCCTGATGCGGGTGAGTTGTGCAAAAATAACATATAAATATGCGAATAGGTTGACATACACTGTTATCGGAAATTATGTATTTTTTGGGCATATTGATTGAAGAAAATTGCCACTTGGTGTGATTAATGTTAATGTCTATAAACCGGTCCAATAAATAATTCAATATATATGCCATAAAGCTTAATAAATTTCTACACAATTAATTCATATATCTTCGTAAATTAAACTGACTTTATTTAGCGCCAATAAGTTATCCTATGATATTATGATACACATAGTTTGAATAGAATGTATCATATATTGTGTCGATTTAAATGTGCAAGACTCTGCGATACAATTTAATCATGAGTTATTTTCGATCAATTTTTTCATCCAAATATCAACAGCATTAATTTAAAAATTAAAAAATAACTTGATTTTGCACTCTATATTAAGATTTTCTAAAAATTCGACGTTTTTCTGAAATCTCTAAATATAATTATATATAATTAAAATTTCGAGTCGCAAGATTTGGTGACTATTTATAGATTACTTACGGATAACTCGCGATGGAAAAAAACACTATAGTGTGACGTGCTGTTTAAAAAGTGTAATCATGAGATAGAAATATCGAAAAAAATAATTAAAATTATGATGCCAGCAAAAAAGGCAGTAATATTAAAGCCTGCAAGACTTATTTATATACTAGCAAGTCATCAAAAATAACTTCTATGTGGTTGTACAATCACTATTTCATGTCTTACATTGTTCCAGCATCAGCTCGCAAGATCATTTATAAAACCTTCCGATTCCAGATATTCAAACCAGATATTTTACTTTTCTATGTATTGTCCTTTTTATTTAGTAAAATATATTAAAGTAAAAACGACGCAATGGTCTAGACGGTCTTGTAATTTTTTAAAACAGTATTCATCGTAATCATACTAGAGTAAAATCTTAAATTTTGACGGGAACAAATGGTGTCGTTAAAATTATAAAAACGCCGGTCCGCTCGTCTTAGAACAAAATATTTTCTCGATAATTCTGATGTTTTACCTCAATTTTTGCGGCAGGGGGCGTGCCTCAAATTCGCTCCGATCATGCTTAATACGAAACGTTTTTCGGCGGTAAATTTGCATTCAGTTTGAATCGCGAAATGAGAATGCTCGAAAAATGAAAAAAAAATTATTAAAAATAAAAACACAATGCACTCATGTATTATTTCCGAAAAGATGTCGTCGGTTATTTTATTGATCAGCATTTCAAAATATAATTACAGCCGATAAGGCGGCGTGTACTACGCTGCGGACGGTTATTTAATTAAAGTTATAGGAAAATACTGATAATGACAATACCGGACAAAGTACTCGACGACACAACACCGAAAAAAGTACGATGCCGATCACAACACCGGACAAAAGTAATGATGCCGACACAGCACACTGGAAAGACTACTCATGTTCTTTCCTCGGCACGTCACCATATAGCCAATACACATCTTATTCGCCACAACCGTAAAATAATTACTTGTAAACTGAATCCAAATTAGTGTCAATGAGATTGCAATGCCTGTATGTGGTGTCGGCATCGCGGAATTGTTGCAATGAAATCGTTGTTTCCACTACACGAGGGGAGATAACAAGGTATGATAATCAAAGCGTTTTTGTTCAAGGTGTGCGGATCTTTACTGTATCTAGCACCTCCACAGTGTGAGATATGCGAGAGAAATATTTTCATCGTCGCGCACTGGGAACTGACTACGCGTGATGTGGGCGGGTGCATAGCGCTGCTGCCCATAATCTCTCGGCGCGGATAACGCAGATGGGTTTTGTGTGTGGTTTGAAACTCGTAGTTTTTTTACCAGTCGGCGCTAGTTGGGGTCGAGCATAGGAGTCGATACGAGTGCCTGCAGCAGCTGGGCTGGTTTTCGAACGGCCCAGTACTGAATTTTGTGAGAACTACCCACCAATTCGGTTTGCTACTGATTTATTATATTGTTTTGTAGCAGCCGATTAAATACGTCCTTTTTAGATAGATTGTCTTATTTTAATGTAGCCAGTCCGCTCGTAGCTTACATTTGAGTTTGCAATTTCGCCGTGTTGTGTAGATCCTGTGGAACATGCGCAAATATAAAATACAAATATGCTGGCCGGTCTCAAAGTCGGTGATCATGCCGTCTTTCGCGCGGGCCTGGATTACCCGGCGAGTGAAAGCTGATTTGCTGGCCAACAACTTGAAAAATATTGTCGGCCGTTTTCCAGGGGCCCGAAATTTCTGTCGGTGGCCCGAGCCAAAATGCAGGAACTTAACACATGACTGTTTGTTTTATTACGTTTGCCCATATGAAACATAACAATTACTGAACATACTTGCCCACCTCACAGTAAATAAAAAGGTTCACAACACAACTGATTCTACACATATTTTTTCACAGCTATTACAAATACAGACACAGGAAGTAAATTTGGCCTGTCCGTCTCGCTGCTACTCGATTTCGACTATACATATCATAACAAACAGTCACTGAGTGACTGTTTGTTATGATATGTATAGTCAGGGGGAAAGTATCAGTGTGTAACTGAAGACAGACCCAGGTGCGTACTCTGTGTGTCTGTATTTGTGTAGCTGGACTGTGTGAAAGAAAATATGTGTAGAAGTCAGTTGGGGTTAGGAACCTTGTACTGTGAGGTGGACAGAGTGTTCGAGTAATTGTTATGTTTCATATGAACTTGTGGAGCGTAATAAAACAAACAGTGTGTGCTAAAGTTCTCTACGACTTGGCATCAGGCCCACCGACGAAATTTCGGGCCCCTGGGCTGTGCTGTCGGGCCCCGTGCTGATAATAATATTTTCAAAAGTTGATTGGCCAGCTAAGTCCGGGCCTCCTAAAACTCGCCGGGTGTCAAGGCCCCTTTGCGAGGTACCTGCGGTCGTTGTCTAATGGCATGATCACCGACTGAGTTCTGGCCAGTATTTGTATTTGCCCAGCCACGTGTTTCCACAGGACGCACACAACACAACGAGAAATGAGTACAAACTCAAATGTAAATACAACGAGTTTATTTACATTAAAAATAAAGACAATCTATCCTAAAAGGACACGTAGCTTAATCGGCTACTACAAAACAATATAATAAATCAAGTATATTAAACCGAATTACCCGAGGTGGGTAGTTCTCACAAGAACTCAGTACTGGGCCGTTCGAAACCAGCCCAGACTGGTTTACCGCACCCCGGGCTCACTCGTATCGACCTCTATCTTCGACTAACTAGCGCCGACTGGACTAAAAACTACGAAGCTTCAAGCTCACACAAAAAGGCTTCCATCTCGCGATTAATCCGCGCCGAGACTTCCGCTGACCAATGGGCAGCGAGCTGTACGCCCTCACCCACATCACGCGTAGTCAGTTCCAACCAAGCGTGCGACGATAATGGTACAGAGTGCCCACCCCTCTCACGCTTGATTCTGACAAGGCACAGATTATCTCCCCCTGTAGACTTTCAATTCTTCCAGTGATATTCAGTGATGATGGGTGCTAGACAGACTGACCACAGTGCGTACACCTTGAAGACAAAGCCTTTTGTCTATCGCCTTGCTATCTCCTCCCCGTGTGATGGGGCGATGTAGACAGGGTATGGCTTGATTTCATTAACCAACTCACAGAATGTGACACCGGGCTCCTGGGCATTTGCCCCCTGCCCCCTCTCGGTGGCACTGAATACAGTTCAGACTACTGTGGTTATTTTACGTGGCGATAGACTTGCTTGTATGTGTATTGGCAATATGTTGTTGTTATCAGGGCAGGGGGAGCTGGTGTCAGTGTCAGCATGAGTAGTCTTTTCCAGTGTCTGTGTCGGCATCAGTACTTGTCCGGTGTTGGTGTCGGCATCAGTACTTTTTCAGTGTTGGTGTCGGCATCAGTACTTTGTCCGGTGTGTCGGTGTCAGTATCAGTACTTTGTCGGGAATGTTTTTCCCATAACTTTAATTAAACTAACTGTCCCGCAGCGTAGTACACGCCACCTTATCAATCAGTATAATTACTGTAATTATATTTTTAAATAAGCAATCAAACAAAATAACAGGCTGACATCTTCGGAAATAATACATGGTATGCAATTGTTGTTTTTTTTTATTTTATTGTTTTTTTTTTTTCATTTTTCATTCAGCATTCCCTCATTTCCGCGGTTAAACGGATACAGAATTTACCGCACCGGGGGATAAATGAAATAGTTTCGTATTAAACATGATCAGGGGCGGATTTGGGGGGCACGCCTCCCATACCGTTACCGCAAGTTGAGGTAAGACATCATTAAATTATCGAAATATTTTTTTGTTCTAAGACGGGCGGACGGACTATAATTTTAACATCTCAGTTTTGCCCCCCCCCTTCCCGTCAAAAGTTGTCTAGATCCGCCCCCGAACATGATTACGACCAAATAATACCGTTTTAAAAAATTACCGGAGTCAAGTCTAGACCATTGCGCTCGTACTGCTTAATATATTTTACTAAATAAAAGGACACAACGTCACATAAGAAATTAAAATAATCCGGTTTGAGATATCTCTGGAGTCGGAAGGTTTTATAAATAGTCTTGCAGGCTGATGTAATTACTGGAGCTGTGTAGACATGAAATAGTATTGTACAACCACATAGAGTTATTTTTTTTAGACTTGCTGAACCCAGCTATAAATAGTCTTGCAGGCTTGTGTAATAATTACTGCCTTTTTTGTAACATCATAATTTTTTTAATTGTTTTTTTCATTCTAGTTTATCTCTGTAATCGCATCTTAAACAACACGTCACACTATAGTGTTTTTTCTTCTGCCATCGCGAGTTGTCTACGTATTCGGGAATTCAACAATCTATAAATAGTCCTGCGTCTTGCGACTAAATTTCTTGAATTATATATAATTATATTTAGAGATTTCAGAAAAACGTCAGACAATTTTTAGAAATCTTTAATATAGAGTGCAAATCAAGTTATTTTTTTTAATTTTAAATTAGTGCTGTTGTTTGGATGAAAAAATTGATCGAAATTAACTCATGATTAAAAATTGTATCGCAAATTAACGACATTTAAAATTTGACACAGTATGATACATTTGTTTTATTCAAACTAGTATGTCATAATATCATAGGATAACATTGGCATACTAAATAAGTCAGTTTAATTTACGAAAGATATGTAATTAATTGTAGGAGATTTATTAAGCATGGCATATATGTATATTGAATTATTTATTGAGACCAGTTTATAGACATGTATTAATCACACCAAGTGAAGCGAGTTGTTTTTCTTTCAATCAATACTCATTGCCAAAAAAAGTGTACCGTAGTTTCCGAACTAATGATGCGTCAACCCCTATCCCCTCCATCCTTGTCTTATTTTGCTACACTTCACCCCCACGTAAATCTTATTTACCCTACCCTCCACTACCATACCTACCCCTCCACTTTCCATCCCCCAAAAAATACACACATCATTTATATCTCATGTGTGCCTTTTTCTTTTCATAAATAATAGAATAGCCAGAAAGTAGTTTATTAACCTTTTTTTTCTTGATTTAACCCTCTCTTTTCCCAATTTGGTCACATTTATAACATACATAGCAGCCTCTCTCCCCCACAAAGATGACGTTACTTATGATACCCAACCATCGTACCCTCTGTCCCAAGTTGACACAAGTTTCATTGTTTCTAACCCATGATACCTGTCATTCAAACTAGGAGCACGCGTCTGTTCACTAATGGTATCATTTAGGATCATGAATTAGAATTAAGAAATTACAATTCTATTGTTTTTTAAGGTCATATAGCTGCTATGAGTTTATGTAAACGTGACAGTTTCTGTGTTCGCGTATTTTTCTTGATTTATTTCTGGATATAGATTTATGTTATTTATTTGATTTTTTCCGCAACTCTGAAATAACACCCTTTGGGTAAAATTTAACGCATTTAGGTGTTTCCGCTAAAAATGTCAACACAATTTTAACGCATTAATTTTGCTTTTATTGCAGTTAATCTAGAGCATTATATAAAATATTAAATTTAGCTCAGTGTCACAATAATTATGAAAAAAATATAACCACTGTATCAATTACAGATGTGTGCTTCAGCTCTGTCTTGACACTGATTGACAGGTGTCATTTATAAACCATTAGTGCGGCTGGTGGAGACGTGAACAGCAAGTGTTGGGTATTATTAAGTGCGAAAAAAATTATGCGCAAAAAATGATAATACAAAATTTCTAGCACTTTTTTTACATAATTATAACCGGGCTCACATAACACTTGTTGTTCTTTTACCTCCACCAATACACTTGCAGAAGTAGTCCCAACATTTTTCTCGCAGCGGACCGGTCGACATTTAATATTTTCTCCGTGGCTCGTTTGGGATGGGGGAAGAACGTTGATTATTTATATTTTAGATTGTTTTGATTTACAATGCCAATGCCGCTCAGCTCCTTGATTGACCTCTGGTCCATGAAAAAGTAGCACTATTCCGTAAGAAATACACCACAATAAGTAAAAAGGGAATAATTTATCGCTTCTAGGGCGGCCCAGTACCTTTGATCCATGGACAGTACCGATCCGCGGAATCGGGGGTTGGGAACCACCGCACTACAGTATATGGGCCGTAAACTAGTGAATGAAACTTTTTCTTTATACATCGACCAGGAAGGGAGCAGGAGGTTTACTCGTCGAAGGGCTATATAACAAAATCATCTTCATTTTATATTACAAGTGGGTTTTTGTTGATGGTGGGGAGAGTGTGTCTGTGCGACAGGGTAGGGGTGGAGCTGCATAAAAAGGAAACATACCTTAACTCAAATTGTAGAGTGAACTTTGGTTATTGATCGATAAGACGAACTTTCAGCATTTAGGTCAAATTAACGCACTCAGGTGTTGCGTTAAAATTTTTAATCGCGATTTTTTTACGCGATAATCGCGCGTTAGCGCAGTTTAATAAGCAGCCCTCTTTAAATACTTGCTAAATCAGTTTATCAGCCAATGTATTATTTTCCGAAGCGAGATTCTCTACAGAACGACTAGTCAAAATTAACGGAATTGTGACTGAAAACAGATATGTTCACCTTGTCATTCACTCAATCATCGAATATCATGACATTTTCAGTTTCCATCTCTTTATCTATATCCATGTTGAGAATAATTACACAAACCTATAATTACACACAACCTTTAATTACACACAAACCTATAATTACACACAAAACCTTACAATTACACAAACCTATAATTATTACACACAAACCTATAATTACACACACATACCTATAATTACACACAAAACTATAATTAGTCACAAACCTATAATTACACACAAACCTATTATTACACACAACCTATTATCACACACAAACCTATAATTACACACAAACCTATCATTACACACAAACCTATCATTACACACAAACCTATTCAAGTCTCTCAGAACCTCAACGATTGACCTATTTCAAATTTTCCTAAAATCAAATTTAATCAGCTAATAAAACCCCACAGCTTAATTTTCTCTCAGTCTGACTGAAACATTTCACATTCTACGTTACCATGGCACTACATGAAAGCCCAGTCCGTAACTAGCTATTGAGGCGCCATGTGCAAGTTGTTTTTGCCTGCTCCCCCTTCCCACCGTTCTGCAAAGTGTGCAACATTTAACAATAACTAACATTTCTGAACTACATATTTCAGTTTTGATTCGGTTGTAAAATAACTATTCCTTTTCTCTATTAACTGCTAAGTATTTAGAGTCCTAATACATCTTTCTCTTTTCTCCAAAAATATGTATGGAACATCCATCTATTACCATGGTCTGTAGCCCCCTGCTATGATTTCATTTCAGCATTCTGCATACTCTGAATGGCCACTTATATACTTCCAAGCATCGTATCTGTAGTGCTGTTGGATATGTCCATACTTTACAGTGACTTGTTGACTTAGTCAAACGTTGACAATATTCTTGAGCACAAGCCTACAAATAAATGAGGAGTCAATTAAATGTATCAACATAAATGAGAAATTAGAAGCGGTAGCCGATTGGCCGCTCCAGATTCAGTATACAAATATCCCACATACTTCGCCATAAATATTGCAGTAGACCATACACTTGTAATCAATGTATTCACTGCAGTTACTTCGAAGTCCATCTCTACCGTATGCGTGACCTTCTAATGTTACTGTGCAATTCGATAACTTTTTTTCATCTTAATGACGCTGCAAAATCATAAATCACAGATGTAGATTTATGACTGCAACATAATTATACATTCTTTAAGTTATTTTATATACATCTATACAATTAGGTATGTTTATGGTGGGGTGGGAAAAATTTTCGACAAACCTCCCTTCTTTTAAAGAGCTTTTTATTTTTTTCAAGCAAAAAAAATTGTTTGTGTGTGTATTAGAGTGTGTTTAGGCCAATTTTGGTTATTGTTTAGAACGCAACTTCTAGATAATGAATTGGGAAGATGGGAAAACGCTGCAAATGTATCGGTATATCATAATATATGCACGAATATTATCAATCGATTAGATTAAACACTGTCGGATGTTTGTATACCGTCAATTTTTAACGTTATAAATAACTCATTGGAAACTGGCTATAGTACCAATACGGTACTGATAAAAATATGATCAATCGCGAAATTATATCAGCTTTACTTTAGTAGCCTTAAAGAGTCAAATGATTGAGGTAAATATTCTCAGCTTAAAAGCTTAGAATTTGCTAGCAAAATTATTTTTGATTCTCGCAATTAAAAATGGATGCGGTAGGTGATAAATAAATTCTATGTGCGCCAAAAAGTTTATATGCTGACCTGCCCGAATGTGTACTTTTTTTATTTATTACCTAAATGCTTATTAAAACATTTTTCCCCTTTATTAAAAGTATACATTAAAACTATTTTGTTTCGAGAAGTAATATACTTGCTCTTGCATAGGTATATATTTTTTGCTGAAAAAACATGATTAAGTATTAAAAAAAGGTAAATCAAAAAGCCCAAAAAATATATAATTAAACGTGCATCTCTCTCTCCCTCTCTCTCTCTCTCTCTCTCTCCCTCCCTCTCTCTCTCTCTCTCTCTACCTATCTATCTATCTATCTTATCTATATACGCTAGGAAAATAAAAACAAAAGTTTTTGGCGAATTTTAGAATACCAACACCGGTGTCGGCATGTGTGTGTCCCTGTAAGGATGAGATGAAATTTCTTAGATCCTATAAAGTACTAATGGGACGGATTTTTATGGTGCCCTTCTTCTCATCCCCTACCATGCCTTGGCCATGGAGGCTACACGGGAGATATAGCAGGGACTTTAGCCATGACATGACAATTGGTCCTCACCTGAGATTAAACCTGTGAACCTCAGGTCGACAGTCAGAAGAATTTTTTACCACACGACAATCCATCCATCTTACCGGAAATGTTGTCGGCGGCTAATGGAATATAGACGTCGGTGTCGGAAAATATTTATGCCAACACCCCAGTCCTAGTTGTTTTTATTGACAATATATATTTTTTGTATGTGTATTAACATTATTTTGTTGTTGCTGTATGTGTATTGCCATTATGTTGTGTTTGTATGTTTATTGCCAATATGCTGTGTTTGTATGTATTAACATTATTTTGTTGTTGCTGTATGTGTATTGCCATTATGTTGTGTTTGTATGTTTATTGCCAATATGCTGTGTTTGTATGTGTATTGCCATTATGTTGTGTTTGTATGTGTATTGCCATTATGTTGTGTTTGTATGTGTATTGCCATTATGTTGTGTTTGTATGTTTATTGCCATTATGTTGTGTTTGTATGTATTAATATGTTGTGTTTGTATATTTTTGCCATTATGTTGTGTTTGTATGTGTATTGCCATTATGTTGTGTTTGTATGTGTATTGCCATTATGTTGTGTTTGTATGTGTATTGCCATTATGTTGTGTTTGTATGTGTATTGCTATTATGTTGTGTTTGTATGTGTATTGCCATTATGTTGTGTTTGTATGTGTATTGCCAATATGTTGTGTTTGTAATATTTTTGCCATTATGTTGTGTTTGTATGTGTATTGCCAATTTGTTGTTGTTCTTGTATGTATTAGGGTGGCCAAAAATAACTTTTTGTCAAATCTTTTTTGGATCATTTTTCTTTGTGTGTTTCCTTTGACTTTAAAACAGCACAGAAAAAAATCACGAATAAGCCTCTTCGACACTGAAATTTTAAATCATTTTGAATGTGAATATTCATTATTAAGTAACTAATAAAATGCTAGAAGATTCTGAAAATTTTTTTTTTATAAAAATCTAGAAGGTTCGGAAGGGTCTTTGAAATCTCTATAAGGTCCTAGAAACTTCTAGAAAAACGTGGAAAAACTTGAGAAGGCCTGGAAATTCTAGAAAATCCTAGAAGGTTTGATTTTCATAAATAGACAGCTTCACCAGTGCATTTCAATTTAGTTATAAAAATCAAATGTTATAAGATCAAATGGTCCGGCTATATAAATATCATTCATTTAGTTATGACTACTTGTAGTCGAAAACTGTTGTTCATTTAATTGGTGAACCATCTGAAGATTTTTCTGTACGAGTTCTTCCAACAGCGACAAATGTTCTGAGTGTATACTTTCATTTACACTAAATTAATAAAATGTTATTTCGATGTCGCAAAAAGACTGGTTAGCATCTGGGATAGCGCGTATCCCTACGGCTGAAAAAACGGGTTATCATTAAAAAAGTTGGAAGTACTTATTGACAAGTACCAAGAGGTTGGAAAAGAATGCTAAGAGGAGGAGAGGTTCAACCGTGCATAACAAGCTGACTTTGTTAGCTACACATCATCAATCTTGACATCGCACACATCAATGCTCACACTATGATCAGAAATGAAGAAGACTGGCTTTTCTTGGATGACCAGCGAACTGAACGAGAAATGGTAATGGGAACTGGAGACAAAACATTGACAAAGAAGGAACAGCGAGCTCTAAAACGGAAGAATAGTTTGCTTGATAGACTGGCACTGTAAGCGGGAAAAGATGTTGCTGTAATCCATAACCATCCTGACCTCTCAGTACCAAGCAGCAGTGATTGTCTAGAGGAAGACGACAATTAAATTATTTCAAAGCCAAAGAAATCGACATCAATTCTGCCTAAACGACTTCGCTTGAAAGCTATGGATGTTGTTTCGCCATTGGTAGTCTCTGCTCTTGATCGCACTGGAATACGTGATAGACAGGCATTTCACATCCGTGCTGTGACGAGAGTTGGTGATGCAGAAGCAAAGGATATTGCTTTGTCTAGGAGTAGCGTACAAAGAGCCAGAAAATAAATCGATCCAAAAAGCAGCTGATTTCAAAGAAAGCATCCAAGTTGATTGTTCACTGGTAGTCCGTTTTGATGTGGAAGTTACTTTCCTGCAATAGATTGTAGTCCAGAGAAAGAAGACGGTGTCGCTATCCTCGTCTCTGGTTTAGGTATTGAAAAGTTTTGGGTGTGCTAAATTTAAACAAGGAACAGGGAAACTTGTTTCAGAAGCGGTTGCAAATATTTTAAAGGATTGGCGATTGACAGAAAAGATCTCTGCCATGTCGTTCGACACAAGCAAACACAGGCCACATCATCGCCATTCTTGAAAAGAAATTGACTAAGAAGCTGCTTTGGTTACCTACATATAATTGAGTTGATCTGTGCACATTAATTTAAAAGGTATTTGGGTGTAGTACAATCTGACAGTATGTGCTGCTTTTCAAGCGCTTTAAGACGTTTTAGCCAAAAATAAGACAGATAGAATTTAGTATATGCCACGATGTTCAACTGGAGCAAAATCTAAGCCATTAAAACAAGAAGTCAGCACATTTTGTTTAAATATCCTCCAAATGAAAGACAACTCAAGAAATTTGCCAGTGAAGATTACAAAGAACTTCTGACTCTGAATCGTATCTTCCCGTGTGCGTTTTTCGTGTTCCAGAGCTTATTATAAGGCAAGGTGGATGTCTAAAATAATCTACATCATGAAGTTTTATCTCTTCCATCATCAATTCAAGCTGACTAAGCATGAAAACAGATCAATTGCAGAATTTTGTATCTGTGCATCCTAGGTTTACATTCAAGCTTGGATTCAGTGTCCCATTCCAGCAGACGCAATCTGAATGATTTGGATTTCATCAAGCTTTTTATTGATTATAAGAATGTTTCTTCTTCCATTTTTCAGACTGCATTGAAAACGATTGGCTGACATGTCTGGTACCTTAGTGCATAACTCATTCCTCTTGTTCTCTTTTCTCAACGTGTCTCAGTGGATGAGAAAACAGCTATATTGCTGCTTGAGGCACCATGGAGAAATCTTCTGATGATTGGAAAGAAGAAAGGTGCACCCTCAGCACAAATGATCCATCAGCACTTCATAATGTGACACTAAATGATTTTTGACCTCGTCATCGCTGTTCTTCTTTAATGCTCTTCTGCTTCCCATAAATTTTCTCATGACTGATGCTTCTACCTGGCAATAAACTCCATCATTTCAGAAGGTAACTGCAGTGGTCTCTTCCGAAAGTTGTCAACGACTGTGCCGAGCAGGGAATTACACTGGCGTCATCATTCAACTAATCTCTCACCAAATCAGAGGAGAAAATGCAGTACTTGCTCCAAATTGTTGAACAGCACCACAAGGGGAGTTTCCAGATGCAAAATTCCAACTGTGTTGAAGAGATCGCAACATAAAGACCTTTAGGACTCAGAAAACATAAACTAACAAACTTTAAAGTGTATTTTTGAATGGCGTACTTAGAACTACCTGCAATACAGTCAGGTTATTGTGTCATGTAACTAGTATTATTTAACTGTTTAATTCCTAATGTAATATAATTGTTCTTTGTTTCTAAAAACGGCATTTTGAACCTTGCAAAATTTTCATTTAATGTAACTGCCGAATACCATAAAACACGAGATAACAAGTGCACTGAGGCAGTATTTATAGGAGCCCAAATGGTGTGAAATTTGGTATATACATGATTTCAATTACAGTGAACCAGAAAAATTAAAATGTCGATAAAAATCAACTTTATTTTTTCCAGTATAAAGTGAGCTACCCAAATGTATATTGCCATTATGTTGTTCTAGTTTTTGTTGTTATTGTGTATTGTGTGTATTTTATGTCAGTGTGTAAGTCTATGTGTGTGGTGTATGGGTGTACGGTATACGTATGTGTATCTGTGTTGGTGTGTATGTGTGTATGTTTATGTATATATTTGTGTGTGGTGTGTTTGCGCTTGTGTGTTTGTGTGTGTATAATAGTGTATATGTCTGTTTATGTCTGTGTGTGTGTGGTGTGTGTGCGAAGTGTGGCCAAGGAGTGGAAAAAGAATTCAAATCCATATAAACAATTAAGATCGTATTAAATAAGTCACGAAATCAAACACTTATTGGAAAATCATGAAAGATTTGTGTACATATTCAAGGACTGATTGTAATTAAAACTTAATTAATCTTTAGAGTATAGCCCAATATTTCTTTGACTTATTTATCTATCTCAAATTGAAATTTTTTTTGAGAATTTCGTTAATTTTGTCAAGAAAAATCACAGAAATGTGCATCCCATCTTACGACTTTGTACTGCCCTATTAGCAGTGTCATAAAAAAAGCCACTTTTTTACATAAAAGATTTATAAATATTATCATACATTTGGCCAATAAGAGCATCATTCGGATATGTTTTATTTAACGAAGAGCGACATTATAATTCAAAATTAAATAGAGTTTTCAGTCGATTGTTCATTTTCAACATTCAATTTGGTAAACATTATTAAATTGTTTTTTTTCTCCATAGTAATACTCTAAAATCCATAAATTGACATCATAACAGATTTTGTAAAATTATTATAACAAGATTCAGTGAATATTTTTTCGGAAGTAATAACTTTGTGAACTAAAAATTGTAAAGTAGCAAAGATCCCCATATGGCTTCAATAGAACAATTTATTTGATTATCTATGACTAGGTAGTTTAAAGTTTTGAATTTATATTTTCAACCGGGCCAGATTAGTTGTTATTAAAATTGCTATGTAATTTATGCTTTGTAGAATGTGAAAGTCATGCAGAATGTGGAAATCATGTAGATTGTAGAAATCATGTAGAATGTGAAAGTCATACTGGATGCATTTGAACTATCCGAAGCAGACGATTTTTATCGTTAGTTGAAACCATCTTTATATCTATGGTTGAACACATCTTTATATCTATGGTTGAAACCAATGACAGAAAAAATTCCTTTGTTAAGCTGCATCGTTTATAGTTTTTAGTACGAACTTATTCAATAATTTGTGGCTGGATGAACTTTTGCTCATGAATGTACGCCTTTCTCATGAGAACCATATTTTTTTTGAAGAAATCGAAAATACATATTCCTAATAAGTCCTATAAAATATTTCAGTGTCTTTCTTGTAGCTTCTCTATGCAAATAGATTGCAATCATGTTCACTTTGTAAGAGTTTAGCGATTTGAAACGAAATGCAAATGTTTGCTTGACTTCACATAAAAGATTTGCCAAATCATGTCCCAAATATCCATATTTGCATAATATGCGCTCGAATATTGCCAATCGATTTGATTATACACTGTATACGTTACTTTATTGTAAATTTTTCTTTAATTGTTTGTTTACACTTTGTTAGCTAATAAATGAGACTAGTATCATTGAGGAGAACATCAAAGAGAAAAATGACATGCATTTTGTAGCTTCCAGTAGATTAGTAAAACATAGCCTGCTGTTAGAGAAAATTGTTATTAAAACTGTACCTACTATTAGAGAGAACTCTTAGGTAAAAACATGACCAGCTGTTAGAGAGAACTGTTATTTATTTTTACCTGCTATTAGAGAGAACGGGAAAAATGTATAGTCCTACATTTTATACGTATTTTTGACTAAACAAACAATAATTGATGTCAGAATGTGACGATTTCTTTTTCGTTACCGAAAATAGATGTGGCATATTGATGTTCCTTTTCTCTCACAACTCTTTCAGTAATAACTGCGGGCTGAGACTTAGTTTCTTTAGAGTCCGTGAGATCAAACTTGTCCTTCACCGTATTGTCCCAACTCGAGGACAACCGAGTTCGCTCAAAGAGCCTGGATCTTGGCACACTCTGCCCTCAAGTGAGCTCTTTTTCCGCGTTCCACGGATTGCGCTTGGGCATGCATCAACTTTGCAAGGAAGTCGGCCCGGTCATTTCCGGCCACTTCCATATGCCCGGAATCCACTGAAGAGTTATTAATACACAATGCCGGGACATAAGATCTAGATTGTCTTCACCATAGCTTCAAACTGCTCGGGCCATTCTCCCGTCCTGGTTACGGCTTGGAGAACGGAGAGAGCGCATCAGTCAGGATAGCAATGCTCGTAGGCAACAGCTTTTCCAACATTGGTTTTAACCAGGCTTGTACGTACCATAGGCATATTGGTAGCTTTGCCAGGACGAGCTCGGCAGGCAATCTTTAGCATAAGGCGGTCGATAAAAACTCAATTTCTCCGTGACAGTCTCGAAGCGTGATGCATAAAAGGCTTCATCGTTTGCTTCTTCCCTTCTACCCAGCCATCGACCACGCCCTTAAGAAAGAGGACTCCTCTGTGCCGCTTATACAGCTCGTATGCAGTAATCACGGCCCGCACCCTACGATGGACTAAAAGGTGGCACGTTTCCATGATCTCGACCGCTGCTGTTGCGGCGTGTTCGAAAAGTGCCTGTGATCAGCTGGAGAGCTTGTTTTGTACGACATCAAGGGTCTCTAGTGACGATCGGGACGCCGAGACTTGTACTAACTGGCTGTAATCTATCTGGGACATTACTGCAACAATCAACAGTATCCAGAACGTCTGCTTGAACCCCTTAGGACGTGCTCTGCCAGTTTTTTGACAGTATATATTCTATCGAAGGCGCAGCGAACCACCTTCTACAGATGAGTGCAGACTGTTAGCTTTCTGTCTAGTTTGACACTCAGGTACTTGGGTGTCGGTTCCAAAGCAAGAACCGTACCCTCAACAGTGTTCCATAAGGATACTGTGCCAAGGTGATCAGTGAGTAGAGGTCTTCTGAACAAGTTTATCTCCTAAGCACCACACCCTCGTATAACAAATCGTCGGCATATAGTAGGTCTTTGCATCCCAAATATTACGGTAGATCATTACAAAAGCTAGGAAAACTGGGGAGACCCATTTCAAGAGTCTTTCCTCGACACACTGTCCCCAACGGTGTCATGATTATCCGATCGGTGAGGAAACTGTATAAGCAGCCATACATCTCAGCTCTGTAGCTTCAACAAAAGACCTGGATTTCCTGAAGTTTAGGAAAAACTACCGCCGCTGATCTATTCCCAAAGCCGTCGGCTATTTCTTGACTTGAGCATGACCTGATCCATCGCACTCTTCCCACGCCTAAAAGCCTCCTTGCTTCGGGGTTATGAGCCCTTTTTCTTCTAAGTACCACATCAACCTTCTGTTTAATGATGAACCTGCTACCTTCCAAATACACGAGAAGAGTGGAATAGTTCTGTGGCATTCCGCATCCTTTGCATTTTTCCTTTTTAAAGTGTCGGGAATATTACATCCTCCCTCCAGCTCTGAGGGAGGTCCCAGATATCCATGTGAGGTTGATAAACTGGATGAGCTTTTTTCCCTTGGCCTCGAGATGTGCAAACATTTCTTTACTGATCTGGTCGCTACCCGGAGCGTTCATCATGGACACTTCCTTGACTGCATATGCCAATTCGCTTACAGAAAATTAGGCTTTAAAACGTGCCGCGAATTATCCTCCGCGCAGAGATGGAGTTTGCTGTACAAAAATTGAAAAATGGGAGAATCAGCGGGAGACAACATTCCAGGTGAACTGATTCAAGCAGGAGGCGACCCCGTTATAGACATACTAACCAATATATGCAACAAAATATGGCAAACAGGAGAATGGCCAACTCCCTGACTCAATCACTAGTTATCACGCTCCCAAAGAAGGGTAACCTACAGTTGTGTCAAAACTACCGTACAATAAGCTTGATTAGCCATCCAAGGCAAAGTCATGCTCATGATTATATTAAATAGACTGAAACCACAGGCAGAGCTAATCATCTCAGAAGAGCAAGCTGGCTTCAGAGCAGGAAGAAGCACAACGGAACAAATCTTCAACCTGCGAATACTTGTGAAAAATATCTGCAACATTAAAGCGGTCTGTATCACGTCTTCATCGACTTTAAAAAAGCGTTCGACAGAGTGTGGCATGCAGCATCAGGCAGCTATGCACAAATTAACATTAATGTAAAACGTATTGAAATTATCAAAAAATTGTACGACAAAGCAACTAGCGCGGTACTCTTCAATAGTAAACTGGGAGATTGGTTTAAAACTACTGTTGGTGTCAGACAAGTATGTCTACTTTCCCCCATTCTCTTCAACCTCTTCCTTGAAAGGATTATGTCGGATGTGCTAGAAGACCACACCGGAACTGTCAGTATCGGAGGGAGAACCATAACCAACTTGCGCTTTTCCGACGACATAGACGGCATAGCTGGCAACGAGGACGAACTGCAAGAACTCACTGGAAAACTAAATAAAACAGCAGAGGCGTATGGTATGGAAATCAATGCCGAAAAAACTAAAGTCATGACAAATAGAGCCTTCAAAAACGACACTCGGATAAATAGAGCCTCAAAACGACATTCGGATAAATGGGCAAAAACTTGAAGTTGTCTCCGCCTTTAAATACCTTGGGGCTATAATATCCGACGAAGCATCAAAGTCAGAAATTCTGCCAGTTGGCCCAGACAACGGCAGCTCTGGAGCAAACTTAAACACATTTGGCAAGGCAACAAACTATCGCTGAGATCCAAAACTCGACTAATGCGCTCTCTGGTGACATCGGTCTTCCTGTATGGGTGTGAGACTTGGACGCTTAGTGCAGACCTTCAAAGAAGAATAAGTGCTGGAGATGAGATACCGGCACATGGAACATCTCATACACATAACACATAACAAACGAAGAGGTGCGCAATAAAAATATTGACTGCCATCGGCCCTCACGAAGACCTTCTCACTATAGTCAAGAAGAGGAAACTGCGAGATGTGAAGGTCTTGCAAAGACAATCATGCAAGGTACAACCAACGGAAGAAGGAAAAGAGGAAGATAAAAGAAGAGAGGGGAAGACGACATCAAAGAATGGACCGGCCTGTCGTTCGTCGACTCCCAAAAGGCAGCCCAGGACCTGAAAAAATGGCGGAACTGGTTTTCAGTCATCAACGGCGCCCAAACGACCCACCCACGGGTTAAGGGATAAAGAAGAAGAATTTCCGGATCAAACTCAGCCTCTTCTTGACCTGTCGGACTTTACCCAGTGCCTTAGACAGAGTAATCCTTAATAGACTTACTGACCACTGCAAATGCTTGTTAAGCACATCAGCCTTCTTGCTATCGCTAGCTGTTAGGCCTGAGTCCGTTTGCATTAAGTATGTTTTAACTCTCCCAAGCGTTGGTCAAGTTTTTCAGAATTTCCACGCCTTCTGGCATTTCATCAAATCCGCAACTTATCGTAAGTGTCGATCCATTTCCTGCCTTTGGCTTCGGCAGACGCTTTTTGACCTGCTCAGTTAGCTAATTGTACTCACGGCGCGCATCAACCGTTTTCTTTCTGCTCGCTCTCCTACGAACTGCTTGCCTGTCTCACTAACTTTCTAGGGCTGTAAAGCCCAAAATGTCCTGCACCTACGTTTCGGAAGGCTTTAAGGGACCGTCCTACGTGCGGCACCCAAGATTGCTTCAGTGATCTCCATGTAAGCAACGTCGACTGCTCCACGATCGGTATCTACCCTTCCAAGGCAGCATCCGTAGCCATCCTGAAGGCGTCCAATTTGCTTTTGAAAAATACCCAGAACCGGCGCGTGGAATCTGGCTTTTTCTCAGGTAGATTTTCCACTGAGACGAAAAATGGTTTATTATCGCCCCTGAACACTCGAGCACCTTGAAAGAGGTGGCACAGGCCAGATCAGCCGAGACAAGGTTAAATTCACCCTGTTTCGCTCCCATTGCTACCGTGGAACAAGGTGGGATCTGAAAACTGGGTCCTGCAACCGAACTTAACTTGTAATATTACAAATCCTGTGCCCTGCAACACGGTACATATCCCTGGTGTTATGAGACATGGCATTGAAATCACCACATGCAATAGTGCCGGCAGAGTATCCATAGATATATTTTTGCTGAGCTCCGACCTTGGGGGGGTTGTACACGTATACAGAATGATATTTCTTCCTTCCCCTATAGACGTCTATCGCCAGCATATCCGTCTTCCGTAAGAGGTATGTGCGCTACTAGGTTGAGCATTTAGCGAATTTCTCACCAGGGTAACAACTCTGACAAGTTACACCCACACCGGAAGCACGAATAGCCATTGATGAAGAAAGTCCTTAGACCAAGCGGATGCATTTTCGTAACACTCCAACATCCACATCATTCTCGTCCAAAAGTATTGCGACTTCCAGGCTCTTGTGTATTAACCCACAGACAATAAGGTGGACAACCCTGAATTGAGCCTTACCAGATCGCTTCCCCGAGTCTTCGCTTGTCGGTCACGTTAACGGGCACCAAAGGCTTTCTGGCATCACCCGTAGGCAGTGTACTGCGATCCGTGACTTTCGATTTTCCGCCGACAGAGCAATCAGCCTATTTGAGGTCGGTCCGACATTTCCCAGCCACTATTGGGGTTTGCATCCCACCTGTCTCAGCATGGTCGTACGTGCAGGTGTAGTTCCAACAGACCAATCAGCACTTGCCGGGTACTGGGCTCAACCTGCCTCAGCCACTGAAAAGGGGCGTGTGACTCCGTCGTAGCCGTTCTTCGGTCACTCCTGACAGGTTCTGTTTACAGAGCATTCGGGATTTTCGTGGGCCTAGCCTGAACTAAATTAGCTTCTAAAGGTGGGGTGCAAAAACACCATCTATCCACGCATGTGACAAGTGTGACTAAAGAGAGCTTCTTGTGCCATCCTTCACAGTAGGTCCTGCGTTGCCTCAACACTTCGTGGTTCTCGGAAATGGGCCGAAAGTAACCATTTTTACGATTTCAGACTTTTCAGCCAGCGTCGTGGTACTGGGGCACGTAGTCGACAATTTTCGATGGCGGTTCTACCCTCCCCAACCATCCATCGAGGCATGTTTGGGTGCTGCCTAGACCCGCTTTATTCTTTTTTGATTTTCTATTCAATGTGCTTTGTGTGCCCCAGAAAGGGCGGGTTGGGTGGTTCGACAGATAAGCAGAGCGCACGTCGCTTTCTCTCGAACCAGTTATGTACCCATGTCGGGTCGCTTACCACCAGACAAGTAATCTCGCTGGAATGAGAGTGGATTGGCGTAACTCTTTTTCAACCCGACCTGCCGTCGAGAGGCTAGCAGCGTGTACTTCAGCATTCGGAAACAGAATCGATTACACCAGCTCACTTTCCGCGCATATCCTGCGGCGGGAGCTAAAAGCATTTTCCAGTGGTGCAAATTACGGCAGTTTCCTAAAAGGATAGTCCAGGATTTAGCCACTGTTCGCAGACCAAGGAAGCCCAGTGTTTCCACCTGACCGCGAAGGAAGTACTGGAGTCTAAAGGTATAACACAAGACTCGATGGCGGGCTAGAGTAGGGACCTTAACTCCGACTCTATCTTTGAACTCTCTTATGGTAACGAATCAAGACTTAGTACCTGGCGCGGGCCTGTAAGATGAAACCTGCTGTATCTTACATCTACTGAAGAGAATCATAATGCATAATGGCTAGCAGGCTTGCCGACTAGTCCAGTCTTAACTCCTCCAGAACCCTCCTCTCGCGCAACGTGATCTACTGTTTCCTTTTCCTCTTCACAGTGGCGACAACGGGAGTCGTATTCGGGTCACACGTTACCAAAATAAGCATCCATCGGACAATGCCCATTGCGAAATTGGGTTGTTAGGGCATGTTCGCCTCTTTGGAGCTCTCCACCACGGATCAGATTGGCAAGAATTGTCTCATATGAGGTCACATGCTTCTCATCTGATAAACTCACTCCGGACTTGGCCAGGTCGTCGCCCGTTTCTTTCCAGGATGCCTGTCTGGCCTGGAATCCACTGCAGCACTACTGCCGCATTATGTTCGTTCATGATTTGCTGGACAGCCTCCACCATGACTTCCAGTCGTTGCTGTCATTCCCCAGCTCCTACTAAAGCTTGGAGAATAGACATCGACTCTATGAAGATGCATAAAAGAATTCATAGTTAGCCCTCATTCCTTCTGTCCAATTATCAACCAGTTACCTGTTGACAATTGTCTCCCCTCAAGCCGTTTGAACACTTTCGAAAGTGGACAACACAGCTCGCTCCCTGCGTGGACCTAGAGGTGTTACGTTCGCCTTGATTTCTACCTCGACGCTTCCCACTTGGAAGGCATCAGCTATTTTTGGCATAATACTGTGACTTGGTCCATACCACCTCTACCTCTTCTAAAACCACCCTGTCGAGGCTTAATCAATCCTTTCTTTAAGTACCACATCAATCTTCTATTGACCATTATCTCAGCTACTTTCCCAGCACATGATGTGAGGGAACAAGGCATGTAGATCTCCACTGTACGTGCGTCTTGCCCTTCTTAAGTTTTGGCACTATGACAGCCTCCCTACACCACCTCTGTTGGTGGTAACCGGTTATCCATGTCTGGTTGACGAACTCGAGGAATTAGCTCCAACCCCCTGTTCTCCAAGTGCCTGATCATCTCGTTACTGATTTGTTCACTTCCAGGGGGGCTTAACTGCTCTAATCGTGAATGATTCAGTTACTTTTGCCAAGAATAATGACTCGAACGTTTCTCGATTTCCACCTTCATTTCAGTTTTTTTCTGTAGTGACGGACATTGTCCAAGACTTTCGACCACGTACTAATTTGTTCACTTTCCCACTCCTGCAAAGTGCTTGCTAAGCACTTCGGCCTTTTGTCATCGCTGACTGCAAGCCTTGAGCCCTTTGCAGTGGTGCGGTGTTCCTAACTGCCTCCTGAGTTTATTATGTTGTCTAATAATTTCTATGCTTATCGGCCATCCTTTAGATTCAGCGTAGCGCATGTTTCTGACCATCGCCGCTTGGCCTCGTCAGACGCCCTTTTGACTAGCTCCATCAGTCAATTTACTTCCGGCGGGCTTCCACCGTTTTCCCCTGCTGACCCCTATTAATAGTTTCATATACATGATGTCTAGACTAGGCCAATGCAAACATCTGTACACGAGACAGTGGTTGTGTTTTTCAGTATTATTGTGACACTGAGTTAAATTTAATATTTTATATAGGGCTGTTAATTTACTGCATTTAAAGACTTATTGATGTTAAAAATATGCGATTAAATTTTTTTTAACACAAACACCTAAATGCGTTAAATTTTACCCAAATGCTAGTATTTCAGAGCTGAAGAAAAAACAAAAAAATTAAAAATCAGTAAATAACCCAATTTTTAAACGGAAGTCAGACAAGATTTAAAGAAAAAATACCCGAACACAGAAACTGTCACGTATACTTAAATCAGTGCTTTTTTTTGTAAAAAATAGGTGCCGGTACTCAATGATTGATTGCCTAACTTTTAACCACCAGTTCACACCTCGATGCAAGCTAACCACAACTGCAAAGAAAAAGGTGCCTGTACACCGTACCGTAGCGTACCGACACAAAAAGCACTGCATAAAATCATAGCAAGATTTTGTTCTTGAAACAATAGGATTGTCATTTCCTTTATTTTAATTTATGACCTTCAATAAAATTATTGAACATCTGTAGAAGCGTTCTCTAGTTTGATTAAACGGTGCCAAGTAACTTGTAACTATGTAACTTGTGTTAACTTTTTTGGGATAGAGGGGTACGGTGGTTGGGTAAGCCATAACTAACGTCATCTTTGTGTAAGAGATTGTTATGTGTCAAAAATGTAACTGGGAAAGAGGGAAAAACTAAAACAAAACGTGTTAATAATAAGAGCAACTACTTTCTGGCTATACTATTATTTTATGAAGGAGATGGTACAAATGTGAGATATAATGATGTGTGTATTTTTTGAGATGAGGTATTACGATAGTGGAGGGTTGGGTAAACAAGACTTACGTGAGACGCAGTTAGCAAAATATGACAGGGAAGGGAGGAACAGGGGTTGGAGACATACGTCATTAGTTCGGAAACTATGATACGAGAAAAAAACATACGTTCGGCATTGTTGTTGATTAAAAAGAAAACAATTCGCATCAATTATCGTGATTGATACATGCCCATAAACTGGTCTCAATAGTCAATTTAATGGACATATATACTACTGTTTTAAAATTCATATAATTAATTATTCCTCTTTTCGTAAATTAATCTGACTTGTTTATTATGCCAATTTTATGTTATGATATATGACATACTAATTTCTTGCACTTAATTTAAAGAATCAAATTGTATAGTCAAGTCAAATTACTGAAAGGGGAATAAATGACATCATCAATTGCACCACAAGCATATTGTGTTTTGATTAAAATGTGAGTTAATTTGCGACAATATTTTTAATCATGCGTTAATTATGATCAATTTTTTAATCAAACAGCAGCTCTAATAAAACTTCAAGCTGACATAATATTACAGCTAACGCTTACTGAACCTAACAACTAAAAATGAATGACCAGCACTAAAGCTGACTGAATATAACAACTAAAGCTGACTGAACCTAACAAATAAAGCTGACTGAACTTTACTACTAAAGCTGACTGAACTCTAACAAACTAAATCTTTACAGATTATAATAAAACTAACTAAACCTAACAAATACAGTTGACTTAACCTATTATTTAAGCTGATTGAATATAACAACTAAAGTTGACTTAGCCTCACAACTATAAATGAATGAATATATAAAATAAAGCAGAGAGAAAATAACTACTAAAGCCTAATTGAATATCACGTATACAGCTCACATAACATAATAACTAAAGCTGACAGAATATAACAGGTAGAGCTGACTAAACTTACAACAAAAGATGATAGAATATAACAACAAAACTGACTTAAATTTACAACTAAAGCTAACTGAATATATGAACAAAAGCTGAATGAACTTAATAAATAAAGAAGTTGATTGAATATAGCAAGTAAAGCTGACTGAACCTAATTACTAAAGCTTACTGAATTTAATAACTAAACTTGTACTGCAGCTCACTGAACATAACAACTAAAGCTGGCTGCATATAACAAATGAAGCTAACTGAACCTAACACTTAAAGATTACTGAATACAACAGCTAAAGCTTATTAAATATAACTACTAAAGCTCACTCAATATAACAACTAAAGGACAAAACATAACAACAAAACTAACTGGAACTTACAACTGAATGTTAATGAATAGAATAAGTAAAACCTTATCAAGCCTAACAACAAAAAACTCAATGAATATAACTACAAAGCTGACTGAATACAACAACAAACTTTGACTGAATATAGCAACTAAAGCTGACTGAATTTAACAACTAAAGCTGACTGAATTTAACAAATAAAGCGGACTGAGCTCTGGTAAATGTGTTGTATGAATATAAAACAAATGCTAACTGAATTTAACAAATAAAGCTGACTGTATAAAAAAAAGTTGCCTGAACCTAACAACTAACGATGGTTGAATTTAACGCCTAAAGCTGGACTGAAAAATCTTAACTAAAGATGACTGAATATAACAACTTACGATTTCTCACTGAATATAAAACAAAAGCTGACTGAATTTAACATCTAAAGCTGACTAAACCTACACCCTTATATATAATATGTGTGTGTGTTATAGTTATTATTGTCCCACATACATGGATATTATTGGCTAAGTAAAAGGAAAAGAAAGATACACGTGTATAGAGAGATGCATTAGATGTATATCTGAAAGGGTTGGTAGGGAAACAGACAAACTGATACAGAGATTTGGGTGTATAGATGCATAGCCAAAAATGGTTGTTGGTAAATATACAGACAGATAGTGAGATATATGTATACATACATAGATTCTACCAATAAACGAATTGACAAATGAAAAAGATATGTGTAAAAATAAACAACCTACGAGTACCTAAATGTCATTCAATGTACAAGTAATAAGATGGTTAATATGGACGTCTATTTCGGTAAATGCCACAGATATCTTTCTAGTGTTCCTTCAGCCTTAGTCCCATACTCTCCCTCTCGAAGTTTCTCTACTCCCCCTCCCTATCTAAAGAGCACATCCTATTAGCTGTAGGCCATGAATAAATTAGAGCCCAGGGTTATATAACTAACTATCCTAAGCAGCCAATTTCTCAAGAGTTATGTTACCTTTCAAATGGTGCTGTTGTGATGAGAAAAGATCTGTGTGTGGACTCCAATAACAAATTATTAAGGCCCGTAACTCATGCATTCATTTATCTGCTATGTTGTGGATTATATATCCTGCAGCTGTCAAACTCTATCTCTCTATACAAGTATCTGGGAAAGCCGCATAAGGTTGAATTCAGACATGTTTTATAGTATAGTTTTTTTTATTGGTTTGCTCGGATTTAATTATGAGGCGTCCATGACATTGGATTTTTTGGGTAATTTATTTTGATAACTTAAATATATTGGTAGCGGTATTTTATTGGTTCACACACGAACACTGAAAGACTAATGAAGTCACACATTAATTTTACGATGTTTTTATTTAGAGACATAAAAATGATAGTCCATATAGTCAATATTATTACTGTCTTTTAAAATACGTCCAAATAATCATATCTAATTTAAAGCTTTGCGCCTCAGATTTCAATGGTATTCGGAATAAACATAAGAAAACATTAGATTTTATGCAAAACTCATGGTTATGCTAGAAGTGTAACTGTGAACGTTCATTTTATTGTTCATATTAATGCCCAGTTGAAATTTTTGCTTAATTCAACCATTTAATTATAATCCTAACGAAACAACTGTCAACATCTAACTTTTGCGCCCGTCCCAGGAAGTATCATACTTTCATTTTTTTTTTTTTTTTTCTATCTTTTGTAAACAATGAAGCAATCTAATGAGTTAAAAATAAAAGGTATTTTTGAAATTTTAAGAAAATTTATTTTGAAAAACCTGTCTGAAACTACGGTAAATATCCATAAGTTATCGATTAATTTTTAAGATTCTTTAAAAGACGGAGTTGAATATAGCAATTAAGTTTTAATTATTAAACATTATCCTAAATAATATATTAATTAATTTACAATGCGACAGAAAGAGTACCTACTGTTGCGGGATTGTTACCTATTGTTGCTGCCGCCATAGAATCCATCTTGGATAAAGCTTCCATAACGACCATCAGCCATACGCGAGTATGAAAGAGGATAAGTACTTCCCATGATTCTTACAGAAGGTTGTTGACACCAAATAAATTACGGCAGAATGACAACAGCTAAAGAAACAAACTTAAAATGTTTGCAAAAAGCAGTAATAACACTTTTTTGATATTCCCGCTTGCAATACAAATCTAAGCTGCAAGTCCTTGCCAATGACCACTGCAGCATAAAGTTCCATGGGAAGAAAAAGACTTTCTGAATACCAAATAACCTTAAGAATTATGTAAATCGGTAGAGTATGTAAAAACATTAAGAAATAGGAAAAACACATTGCAAGGAAAGCAGCCTTAGGCACCAGATATATGCTCTATGAAAGGGAGGAATCGGCTGCATGTAATTCAAAGGAACAATTGGAGTCATAAGTTTCTTCGACAGCTTCCGATTTACAGTGAAAGATGAAGAAGATGATTAGACCAACTCTAGCACTAACCTAGTGCAATCAACTTCAATCACCAAACAAAAATGCGTATAGTGTCGCAAATGTTGCACAGACTTGCGACAGATATGTAATTTCAGACAGAGCAGGTGCCGCAAATAACTACAGCAAGTTTAGAAGATGCTGGATTTAGCAAAGAACAAACTATAACAAGTGTAATAGATTGAAACAAGCGAGAAGAGAAAGAAAAATAATTAAACTTGCCAAAAAGACACTGGATAACCTGCAGGGATTATTTTTTGATGGACGAAAAGACAAAACGGTTGTAAAAAAGCAAATAGAATCAAAGAATCGCCGTAAAACAGTTTTGGAAGAACAAAGTGTCGCTGCAGCTGTTGTCAAAAGTATGTTTGAGCTTTTGTCCAAAACAATAATAATCAGCATAGACACGTTATTGGTTATTGGTTGCGATGTACAGCAAGCAATACAGTTCCAAAGGTGGATTCATACGGTTTATAGAAGAAAAATTGAATAAGCCCGTTCAATAGCTATGTCAGTTGCATGCGGATGAATGGCCACTTCGGCATTTAATCACACACCTCGATGGTCCAACAACTGGTCCTCGCGGAATTTTAGGTCCTATTGGAGTTGCAATTCAGAGTTGTGAAGTTCTTCCACCTGTTGCTTTCAAGAGGATAGATGCTGACTTCTACACCTAGCGTGATGATGTTAGCACAGATCAAGTATATCTTCTGGGATTCTGTCAAACTGTAATTGGAGGCAACTGTTTCAATGATCTGCTCGCCGCGCACCTAGCAAATAGTCTAATGCACGCTGGTTAACAACGGCGAACAGAATACTTCATTTGTATATTACAACGATGTATCCGTCATTTGAACTACAAGAACTTTCAACGTATATTGTGAAGGTTTATGGTCCTGTTTGCTTTAACAATAAGACATGCAAAGATAGTGCCAGGCAGTCGTTGAAGACCATCTTCCTGTCACGTTATTTGTCTCCTTTCTTAAAAATTGACGATCCTGACGTATTGTAAATTGATAAATTTTTATTTGATAAAACATTATTTAGTGCAGCAGCTCATATATACACATTCACAATACAAATATCACTATTGAGATGTTGATTTCATTCAAAATTGTTAAAATGTTTTTAAGTTTGTATCTTTAAAATGAAGGCCTTTAGGTCACCGGTACACGTTACACTACATAAAGCTATTTTAGGCCGTAAATACTTAGACCATTTTGCCAACATTTTGAACTATTAGAATACAAAAATAAAAAATAAATCACCTAGCACTCCCTTTTACCTTGACAACATCTCTTTGTTTAAATCAAAGTAAATTATAATATGAATATTAAAACAAAGGTTATGGCACATGTGCAAACAAATAATTAGTTAATTTGATATTTTTTGTCAAACACAAAAAATTCAATTGGCTTTCTTAATTTTTGGCCACCTAGAACAACGTTTTATGTTTTTGAATACATGGATGGTCGAGTGGTAAAGTGCTCTCACTTTCAACCTTAGGGTCCCTGAATCGATCTCCACATTTTATCTTTTTTTCTTTTTACCGTTTGTTTGGTTCTTTGTATGTTTTTTTTTTTAAATAAAATTAAATAGCTGCTAACTAGAATTCGCCTTACCCGTGTGAAGATGAGTAAGAGGTCAGTCTGCCAATGTGAGGATATTTATGGTCAGTCTTACCAGTGTCATGATGAGTAAGACGACAAACAATTAATTTAGACGGTGCTGGTTTTATTTATTATGGACTTCCTTCATAATGTGGTAATAATACTGACCCCTTGGAAATACACATTTGCGTACATTTTGAGAATTGATTGGGACTGAGTGAATTAACAGGGTGCAAGGATGTGTTAAATACATTGCATACGTTAGTTGGATTAAGAGAAGAGAATGGAGAGAGATAGAAAAAGAGTCAGAGAAAGAAAATAAATTGAAATATGTAAATTTTTATATTATCGATATTAACATATTCTATCTTATAACTTATAGTATAATGGTTTTATATTATCGATATTAACATATTCTATACACCTCCATTCATAGTAACAGGGCTTTATATTATTAGATATTGACATATTCTATCCTCAAACTCAGAGTATCATGGCTTTTATATTATCGATATTATCATATTATATCTACCAATTCATAACATCATGATTTTATATTATTGATTTTAACACATTCTATCCACCAAATTATAGAAAGATGGCTTTATATTATAAATTTTAATATTCTATCCACCAAATTATAGAAACATGGTTTTATATTATAAATTTTAACATATTCTATCCACCAATTTATAGCATTATGGCGTAGACTCTTTATACGCCGCTGAAAGGTGCAGTTCCGCTTACACCGACAAGTGTCCATTGTAATAGATCATTAATACATGATTACATCAGAATGATTCATGAGCCATGTCTGGCTATTTTACACGTGCAGGATTTCATGTGACTGTGGAGTCCAATATGTGGACACTTCCACATACATAATTTCATGGCATCCCCTCTACACTAATTATCACACGAGCGTTCACTGCACATAAAAAGAAACACAGTTATGCCCCAACATGAATCTCTAAAATCCCACTGCCACATCTCACCCATAAACCAACCAACATAACCCTGACATACACACACACTAGGGTCCTCAGACATAAACACACTCCATACCATCTCAAGCACACAAATAAACTACAAACACACCCATACCATCACAAGCACACAAATAAACTACAAACACACCCATACCATTCTGGCACACAAATAAAACTACAAACACACCCATACCATCACAAGCACACAAATAAACTACAAACACACCCATACCATCTCAAGCACACAAATAAACTACAAACACACCCAAACCATCTCTGCACACACATAAACTACAAACACACCCATACCATCTCAAGCACACAAATAAACTACAAGCACACCCACACCATCTCAAGCACACAACAACCACAAACACATCCATACCATCTCACTCCCACACATTCAATAACGACCCACCCATACTATCTCACTCCCACACATAAAACATGACACACCCATAGTCATCACACTCCCACACATAAAATGACACACCCATACTATCTTCACTCCCACATAAAAAATGACACACCCATACTATCTCACTCCCACACATAAAAAATGACACACCCATACTATTTCACTCCCACACAAAAATGACACACCCATTACTATTTCACTCCCACACATATACTAATGACACAACGATACTATCTCACGCCCACACATTCACTACTGACACACCCATACTATCTCACTCCCACTCAAAAAAAATGACACACACCCATAATATCGCACTCCCACACATAAAAAATGACACACCCATAATATCGCACTCCCACACATAAAAAATGACCTACCCATACTATCTCACTCCCACACATAAAAATGACACACCCATACTATCTCACTCCCACACATAAAAAATGACACACCCATACTATCTCACTCCCACACATAAAAAAAATGACACACCCATACTCATTCTACTCCCACACATAAAAATGACAGACATATACTATCTCACTCCCACACATAAAAATGACACACCCATACTATTTCACTCCCACACATATACTTAAGACACACCCATACTATTTCACTCCCACACATATACTAATGACACATTTATAATATTCCACACTCACACATATACTAAAGACACAACGATACTATCTCACGCCCACAACTTACTACTGACACACAAATACAATATATACTCTGACCCACCCATACTATCTCACTCCCACACATAAAAAATGACACACCCATAATATCGCACTCCCACACATAAAAATGGCACACCCATACTATCTCACTCCCACATAAAAAATGACACACCCATACTATCTCACTCCCACACATAAAAAATGACAGACCCATACTATCTCACTCCCACACATATACTAATGACACACCCATACTATTTCACTTTACCACATATACTAATGACACACCCATACTATTTTCACTCCCACACATATACTAATGACACACCCATACTATCTCACTCCCACACATATACTAATGACACAACGATAATATCTCACGCCCACAAATTCACTACTGACACACCCATACAATCTCACTCCCACACATAAAAAATGACACACCCATAATATCAAAATTCCCACACATAAAAAATGACACACCCATACTATCTCAATTCCTCCCACATAAAAAATGACACACCTATACTATCTTATTCCCACACATAAAAAATGACACACTCAAAATATTTCAATTCCCACACATATACTAATGACATACCCATACTATCTCTCCCACACATAAAATGCATGCATATATGTATGCACATCTCACTCCCTAAAACATAAAAATGACACACCCATACTATTTCACTCCCACACATATACTAATGACACACCCATACTACTTCACTCCCACACGCATACTATGACACACTTATACTATCTCACTCCCACACATATACTAAAGACACAACGATACTATCTCACGCCCACAAATTTACTACTGACACACAAATACAATCTCACATCCACATATATACTCTGACCACCCATACTATCTCACTCCCACACATAAAATGACACACCCATAATATTTCACTCCCCACACATATACTAACAGACACACCCATACTACTACCCCACACATACCAATGACACACCCATACTATTTCACTCCCACACATATACTAATGACACACCCATACTATTTCACTCCCACACATATACTAATGACACACCCATACTAACTCACTCCCACACATATTTTAATGACACACCCATACTATCTCACTCCCACACATAAATGACACACCCATACTATCTCACCTAACTACATATACTAATGACACACCCATACTATTTCATTCCCTAATAATTCACTACTGACACACCCATATAATCTCACATCCACATATATACTCTGACACACCCATACTATCTCGATCGCAGCACACATACACTAATGACAAACCCATACTATCTCACTCCCAAACAACTAAGACACCCATAAAATCTCACTCCCACACATACACTAATGAAACAACTATACTATCTCATTCCCACACATACACTACTGACACACCAATACTATCTCATTCTCATACATACACTGAAGCGACACATCCATACTATCTCACTCCCACTCAACTAACACACCCATAATATCTCACTCCCACACATCACTACTGACACACCCATAATATCTCACCAACACACACACACACACAGACACACCAGTAACACACTCAAAAGCTTGCTATCAATAAACAAACTTAACACTACCAGTCCCACGTATAACTCTATAGTGAAAAAGAAGAAGAAAGAAAACATTTGTCTCTGTCTTCGCATTAGGCTTGTGTGAAATATCTTTAAGACTCAACATAACAATGGAACTTTCTCAACATGGAGTGTCAAGCAGAATGAAGGGGAAAAAATCAATGATCCGTCTTGTAGTGACGTCATGAGATGTTCATACATAAAGAGACATCTTAGATTGTGATTTATGACGCACATGGAAAGCAACATACAATAAATATTCCCAACCCATTACAGAAAGAAGAGAATTGTTAAGATTGGCGTATTTAATAAACGAAAAAATCACCTGTATGACTTGCTGCTTGTCACAGACAAAAAAGTAACTATTAAGAACAAAAGTAAATATCTCCCAATTTTTAGTTTTTTATTTAGATAATCTATTTACAATATTGGCCGAAAAAGTAAAGAATAAATATTTAGCTGGACTAATTAAAATGCGAATTTATCTTTTTTTTTTTTAATTAAATACAAACATATTTCTTTCTCTAGTGCAGTGATTCCCAAAGTAAGTAAAATCGCCCCATTTATTGTGGGCAATGAGATTATTCATGAGTTGGTGAAAGCCTTGGGCTAATTGGGGATGGGGAAAATCGGATCATTTTAGGGGGAATTTCGCTCATAAAATCTGATGTTTTTATGGAAAATCCTGCGACAAATCCATCCATCCATTGTTTCTTTAAAACACATGGCGCCTGGCAATCAAATAATGGCACGCGACTGCAGATGTTCAGTAATTGTATCATTCATGGTCACAAATTATGAATTAAGAAATGACAGTTATATTCTTCAAGGTCATAAAGCTACCAAGATTGTAAACGTGACAGTTCCTGCATTCGGATATTTTTTTATTTTTTTCTATTTTTTTATCTATTTCCCTTGATTACATACCCTTTTTGTTATTTACTGTTTTTTTTCTTCATATTTTCCCGCAACTCTGTAATAACAGCATTTGGTAAAAATGTAACGCATTTAGTGTTAGCGTTAAAAAATTTAATCGCATATTTTTAACGCCTTAATTACGCGTTAATTGCAGTCAATCAACAGCCCTAATATCAACATGTTGTTTAAATACAGAAATTAATCTATCCATGTTATAAAACTTATAAGGTGGTGGGGGGGGGGGTAATTGATTCGGAAGATTGACTGATTTTAAAATGTTAACGATCTTGATACAAAAATTTGCATGCATTACTAGGTATCATTGTATTTCAGTTTGACGTATGCCGCCCTTCCCTTGGGCATCAGATTTATCCCTTTAAGTTTGGTAAATGCCGCCTTCCCCTAGAGCGTCAGAAGTAAGAAAGTGTTAATTATGTGAAATCATTCATTTTATAGAGAGAAAGAAATTATGCGGAACATAAACGACTTCTGAATTTGAACAATTTCATGTAAATTTAGTTCGTATTCTGGGTTCATAGGTCACATAATACCCAATATACCACTCCTTCCGGCAGAAAACAAAGTGTCGCCCGGATCGACTGTCCCTTTCAAAAGCCACCCCCATTTACGCCACTGGATGGGGCGCTAAGTTCATTTTTTCTTAGAAAAGGGACGGTAGTTGAAAGAGACAAATTAGAATTAAGAAATGACAGTTATAAATGTTTGTTAGTCGTCGCACGTTGTTGGTGTATGTAAAGACTGATAGCATTCAGAAATGTAGACGGAATTACCTTTAAAATGGTGTGATGTGGTGATAGAACAGATGAGTTGAGAAGCGTTGGCAGGGAGTGATAAAGTGAGAAGTGGTGACAGGAATGGTGAAGTGAGATAAGTTGTGACAGTATAGATAAAGTGAGAAGTGGTGGTGACAGTGAAATGGTGAAGTGAGATGTTGTGACAGTATAGATGAAGTGAGAAGTGGTGACAGGAATGGTGAAGTGAGATGTTGTGGACAGTATAGATGAAGTGAGAGGGTGACTGTCCAGATGAAGATGGCCAGAATAAAGTTCCACCTAATTATCTTCAGGACAACACGATAACTCCCTAATGGTCTGTTCTGCTGAAGCATCACATGGTTAGATGGATGACCAGTGGAGAGTCGGTAACTCAGCTGGTGGTCAGTTTAATGGGCTGTACATTTTGTTTCACATATCTTATTTAATGATAAATTACCATTCGGAGGTATGAAAGAAAGATAACGTTAGAGAGAGGGAGAGAAAAGGAAAGAGAGAGGTGGGGGAGAGAGCAGAGAGAGAAAAATAATAGTAATCAAAAAGTCGGGGGACGGGGGGGGGTGGGGTGCCAGGAGTAAATTTAGACGAATTAATACAGAGAGAGGAAGAGATTGAACAAAATATAAAGTATCAGCTGGGTATATTTATATAACGATTCACTCTTATTAACATTAATCATTGAAGATATTTGTGTATACAAAATTCGTTATTAAAATTATGAAAAGTATAAACATTGAGACGTCATATGATGTACAGAAATATTCTGAAATTATCAAACTACACTGCATTGTGCTTTGTACGCAAATGTCTGACATCATCAAACTACACAGGATTGTACTTTTACACAATGTACTGACATCATAAAACTACACTGCATTGTGCTTGCATGTAAAATGGTAACTTAATGTACTTATCAGTTGGCCTCAGGAGTATACACCATTTTAAATGTTTACATTGCAATCTGAATCCACTTGGTACTAAATAAACAATTAAATAACGATAAACATTTGAAATTTTTTTTTTGGGACGTTCAAAATCATAGATGCCATTAGATAAAGTGAATAAGATAAATTTATAATGAATGTTTTTCAAAATAAACTATTTTAAATAAAAGTAAATAAGAATGTTAGATTCTGTTTCGAATTCCAATCTTAATATTTGTATTGTATAAACATATAACAAAATATAAACAAAATATTTCTTTTAGTCATGCATGTCACACTATGAACACAACTTATTAGTTTATACAAACAATACAAAATAGAAAACAAGCAATCTAAGCCTGTTCCATTCTGGACACAGGACGTGTTAGGCTACTTTTCGTATTATGTATCAGTACGTATATCTTTCAGTAAATATTTGTAAATGCAAAGTTGTCATTGATTATGGGTTTTATAAAAAGTAAGGGAAGTAAGTCATGTTAAATAACTGTTACAAAAATAAATAATGATTTCGCCCCTTTGTTTAGCTTATAAACTATATATAATATATAAGCCCTTTAGAGCCCTAGCCCGGGTCATCCCGGAGAGGTCCTATCGCAAAATAAACTTTTGATTTACACATGGCAGGCCAGACCTACATAATGATATATACATCATGGGTCTAGGACTTATGGCTGCTGAGATATAGGGCGCTCCATTATTAATATAGCTTATATAGCAAAAACGGTACTTTATAAGGTCTCTTTACGGCCCTGAGAGGTCAGATCAGTGCAATGGAAAAAAGTCATTTTCTGGCAGGCCAAGACCTACAAAATGATATATACATCATGGGTCTAGGACTTCCATGGTTGTTGAGATCTAGGGGTGATGACAGACAGACAGACAGACAGACAAAACGGGACAATAGAGCATTTTTCGAAAATGCTCTAAAAACATCTTGTTTATAATGCATTACACTCTGACGTCACGCCGAAATGCTCTATAAAACACTATTTCTAATTATCTCAGTGTATTCGCCTTTTTTTGTTAATTGTTTGTTTGATGTGTCCCAACACAATGATTTTATGGGTCCCAGCACAATGAGATTTGATGTGTCCAAACACAATGATTTGATGTCCGAACACAATGATTTGATGGGTCCCAACACAATGATTTGATGTGTCCCAACACAATGATTTGATGTGTCCCAACACAATGATTTGATGTGTCCTAACACAATGATTTGATGGGTCCCAACACAATGATTTTCTCAGAAAACAAATAGAGATTTTAAGACCGTCCTGACTGTACATTGAATCTACATGCGTGTAGGTTTGTGTTTATTAGGGGCGACCGATAATCGGATCGGCACGGTATCGGACTGATATTGGCACCATCGGTTGACATCGGATCGACCAATTCTTGTAGGGGGAGCGACCGATAGTCGAAACCGATATTGGCATCAGAGTTAACTATCAGACCGGCTGTTTTGACTGCCGATACATTGTTTTTTTCACAACAGAGTTGCAGAAAAAAATCCGTAAATAACCCAATTCTATAACTAGATCAGACAAGATTTAAAAAAAGGAAAAAACCCGTACACAGAAATTGTCACGTCCACAAAAATTGCATCAGCGATATGACCTTGAAACAATAGGATTGCATTTTTACTCCTAATGTATGACCTTGAATGATACAATTAGTGAACATCTGTGTGTATTTTTTGGGGATGGGAATTTGGGGGGGGGGAAACAAGACTTACGTGTGGGCGAAGTGTTACAAAATATGACAGGAAGGTGGGAAGGGGCTGACATACGTCATTAGCCGTAGCACGAAATACACGTGTTTGGCATTGTTGTTCATTAAAAAAAATATCGGTATCGGTATCTGTATCGGTAAAAATGCTGGGGAAAATATCGGTATCGACTATCGGTAAAAAGGTATATTGGTCGCTCCTGCGTTTATATATAACTAGGACTGGAGTAAATCCAGTTGTGATCGCAATAAGAACTACAATTTTTGTAGGTGTGTTCGTCTGATGATTTAAAATACGTAGTTTGAATTTAGTTTTTGTTTGAATATAGCAACGTGTTATACCTAAATAGTCTCTTTGACAAGTTGGGCTATAATGATACTTACTGTTATATATTTTGTACAAATATACTAAACAAGATTTTAGCCCGTCGAACGACGGGTGAAATTTTCTACTTTATAAATTTTTTTTGAAATAATGTGCACACAAAAACAAAATAGCATTCACAATATATCTTAATACATAATCACAATAGATAACAGACGGCCATTTTTTTTAAACAGCAAGTCTCGTCCTTATTTCAATACAATTAAACTCAGCTGTCAACAACCACAAAACAATAGTTGTGAGCGAGTGATGATTGGCAACTCAAACTACAAACAGTCTGCTTACTGATAGAATCATTAACGTTCAAATAAAGTTTTTTGTTCCTCGTTTTATTCAATACTTACTTGTGCAGAAATGACCTACATTTTATATGTCACAATTACGTTTTACCCGTAAACATTAACCAACCAAAAAACAAACCAAACACCAAGCAAATAAACAAACCGAACCAACCGATCAAACCAAACAACCAACAAACCAACAAACCAAACCAGCTAACCAATGAACCAAACAAACCAAATCAATCAACCAAATCAACCAAAGCAAACTAACCAACCAAACAAAACCAAACACCATTAGATAAAGATATGGGTGCTAATTTATGTTATCCGTTACGTTTTCCCTTAATTCCTCAATATTAAAATCAAAACGAAGCATTAAAAAGCTTTTATAACAATGAACTGAAAAGTAAACAAGCAATTTAAGTCTTTTTCGTTTCGGAAAAGGACATTTTAGAGTATTTTTCGTGTACATAGTGGCTACGGTTAAGCCGGACGAAATCCGTATTTTTTTCCGGGTTACAGCCATAAATATTGCTCCACGCATATGGATTTTGATAAATTTAGAGAGGGAAGTAATCATGTTGAATAACTATTACAAAAAAAATGATTACGCCCCTTTGATTAGCTTTTATTATTTATATTTAAAATATAAGCAAAAACGGTACATAAGAAACTCTTATATTTTGGCCCTGAGAGGTCAGATCGCAAAATGGACTTTTGATATACACTTGGCAGGCCAAGACCTACAAAATGATATACACATCATGGGTCTAGGACTTATGTGGTTGCTGAGATATAGGGCGCTCCTTTGTTAATATAGCTTATATAGTAAAAACGGTACTTAATACGCCCCCTTTTCGGCCCTCAGAGGTTCTATAGCTGGAATGCACTTTTGCTGCACACATGGCAGGCCAAGACCTACAAAATGATATATACATCATTGGTCTAGGACTTATAGTTGTTGAGATCTAGGTGATGACGGACAGACAGACAAAACGGGGACAATAGAGCATTTTTTTTTTCTAAAAATAACTACTTTATTATGCCACTCTGCAGCACAAAGGCAAGTTGATGTGGTAAAAAGATACAGCACCTGCGCGCAAGTTCAGACTGGCATTATTAGTAGCAAAATAAAAAAAAAAAGTACCATCGGGAAATGACGTCATGTGAGAGGATTTTTGATTTATAGTGACGGCGTTCCCATTCCTGCAAAATAAAAATGAAACATCGGGAACTGACGTCATAGATTATTTATAGCAACGGTTTTTCCATACCGTGATAACTTTATCAAATACTATTTGTGGAACAGATAACACACTTCGCCTTTTATTACAGGGGGGTGTCGGCAAAAATATTATATCAGCCGCCAACACAGACACCGGGGGGGGGGCAAGGAGATAATCAGTATTTTTTCCCTGTATATATCTCATACTATATTTGAAGATGCACGTCTAATTGTATATCAGTTGTACATGTAACATTGAAAAGCCCACGAAAAACACTAGATATGGACAATATTAAGAGTAGCTGAAGTGAATACGTTGAAGTAACAAAAGCGGCTTTGTCTACTTCAAGATATGCCACAGTATGCGGGATGTTATTTTTATAGTAAATCTGAAGTGGCCAATTTGCTACATTTAATAAGTTCTCATTAATGTGTAGGCTTATGCTCAAACATGGCGCTCAATACTTGGCTTTTATGAACATACGCGTGCCATTGTGACTAAATTGGTAATTTTTCATTATGGCTGAGAGATTAAGCTGTGAAGAGTGTTAGTTGTGAGCTAACTTTTGATAATAGGAACATTTGAAACAGACTATTCTTTGAGGTTCTTAAAGACTTGAATAGGTTTGTGTGTAATCTTTCTCCAACATGGATATTGATATAGATGCAACCAAACATTTCATGATTTACACTGATTGAGTTGAATAACAGAGTGAAATATAGCCAATAGTCTTCTTATCTGCTTTCAGTAACAATTCTGTCAATGTTGACAAGTCGTTGTACTGTAGAGAATCTCGCTTGAAAAATAATATATTTCTTTAAAGAAAAAGAAGAACTTCTGAGAACACTTTAAAGATTGTCAGTTGTTCTGGATTATTTTAATTAAAGGTTGGCTAAGAACTATCAGATGTTGTTCTGGATGGCTTAGTTAAAGATTGGCTAAGAACCATCAGATGTTGTTCTGGATTATTTCAATAAAGTTCTAGTATTTTTTAGCAAGTTTTTGCGCCGACACCGAACCGACACCGGACGAAGTACGAATGCCTACACTCGACACCGCGCAAAGTACAAATGCCGACATCGACACCGGCAAAAACTGCCGACACCGACACCGACACCGGCTCTCCTGCCCTGTTTTATTATATATGATGTTGTTTTTTTAGTCGAATTCTAAAACTTTCTCTATACTCTATAGCTCCAATATTATCCTTAACAAATACTGGATAGTCCTATGTAATGTAGATACTTTTAAGATTGTAGATAGATTTAAGAAAATAGATAGTTTTGAGAAAGTACAAAGTTTTAAGATGGTAGAGGCCTGAAGAAATATAGTTCTAGCAGTAGATAGTAATAATACATAGATAGTTTGAACACAGTGTATCAGAGAAAGTATCACACAATGTATCAGAGATCACACAATGTATCAGAGAAAGTATCACACAATGTATCAGAGAAAGTATCACACTACTTATCACAGTGTATTACTACCATAAAATAAAACGTTTTACTATAACACATTGTGGGCCCACTGGGAAATTGTTTTGAGGGGGCTCCTTTCACTTCGTCCCCCTATCTATGGTAGGTATAAATAATAAATATTCGTGCCTTACCTCCAGTAAAACGGGCATCTCGGGCCCAATAGCCTTAGCTAATTAAACAATACAATGAAAATATTTGTACAGCAGCTGAATATTTATTGCCTGTAGCATGTATGTAATATTAAAGTTTACCGGAACATCCTCCACCCAACACCACGGCCCTGGGGAACTTTCTAGCTCTCTCTCCACCCACCGCCACGGCTCCCGGAGAACTTTCTGCGCTCACTCTCCACGACGTCATCGGTTAAGAGACGTCAATATGTCTCCCGCCCCTTGACCCGGTACCATCACCTGCAGCTTCACAGACACTCACACATAGCGGCACGCGCCCTGTGTATCAGTACTCGCGTTGATCACTCAATAATTTCACCTCCTGGCTTCTGCTGCTATATGACGTCAATGACAGCCTAATTCACGGCTATTTGAGAAAGAAAAAAATTGTGTTATTAATTTCACAACGGCAGTTTTTTTTTTGTAGCAGCTACATTATCTAGTGAGAAATGGGTTCGCGATATGTAGTTTTGTTGTGTGTGACTGGTGAATTGACTTAGTTCTTTTTGTATTCTTTTAAACTAAATTATTTTGTTTATATACTATCACGATTAAATGACTCAAGGGCCAATTCATTCTAGAAATATTAAAAGGACTATTCGGTTAATTGTCCAAGAACATATTTTTTCCTTTGTATTAAAGATTTATTCTTGTGTGGTGAACACGTTGGATTTGACATTTTTATAAAGTACATGATCCAGGTAAGTTTTATGTTGGTTTTGATTTGATTTTTGATATATATTTATGTCAGATAAATAAGTATATTAGTCATACATTATGAGTGGACATATGTGTGGTGAAATAATTGCAAAATACAACTGGGACAGGCAATAGAGACTTTACAGTGTCATATTATCCTATAAATTCATGTATGTTTTTTAAAACTGTTACATTTGAAACAATGTAGTTATGGCTGTCGCCAAACAATTATTGTTTGTTAAATATCAGTAAGTATTACAGATGAACTCAAGTTGTAAAATATATTGTGGTGCTGACATCTGCTAAAACTTGTAATGATTCTCACATTGTAAATAATTTCCTAGTCACCTAGTGCACGTTTGTATGTGTGTCTCTAGATTTACGCTCTAATAGATCAATACCAGGATAAAAGACAATGGAGAAAGACTATTTCTAATAAACATCACAGCGACAAATATTACAACTGGTAAAATGGGTGGTACTGTGGTTGGATTTCAACAATATGTGTTCCAACTCCTGTCGTCCATTCACCACATAATACGACTCATGTTCAATTCACTATCATGGTGGGGATAAAAGAGGACACTGCCAACACTTTCCAGTATTGATTTTAAAGTTCTTAAGAGATAAATATCATCAATTCATTAAATATACAAAGAAGGACCAGTTCGATAACACATGTCAAGTCTATATCATACACTTCTAAAGAGTGTGTTTGTGTCAAGTCTATATCATACACTCTAAAGTGTGTGTTTGTGTCAAGTCTATATCACACACTTCAGAAGTCTGTGTTTGTGTCAGCCCATATCACACACTTCCTCTAAAGAGTGTGTTTGTGTCATGCATATATTACCCACCTTCTAAAGAGTGTGCACAAATTGTTCACATCACACACTTCTGAAGTGTGTGTTTGTGTCAAGTATATATCATACACTTCTGAAGGGTGTGTTTGTGTCAAGTCTATATCACACACTTCAGCGTGTTTGTGTCAAGTCTTTATCATACACTTCTAAAGTGTGTGTTTGTGTCAAGTATATATCATACACTTCTAAAGTGTGTGTTTGTGTCAAGTATATACTACACACTTCTAAAGTGTGTGTTTGTGTTTGGTATATATCACACACTCTCTAAAGTGTGTGTGTTTGTGTCAAGTATATATCACACACTTCTAAAGTGTGTGTTTGTGTCAAGTCTATAACATACACTTCTGAAGGTGTGCTTGTACAGCCCATCACACACTTCAGTCTGTGCTTGTGTCAAGCCCATATCACACACTTCTAAAGTGTGCTTGTGTCAAGTCTATATCACACACTTCTAAAGTGTGTGTTTGTGTCAAGTATATATTATCCACTTCTAAAGAGTGTGTTTGTGTCAAGTCTATATCATACACTTCTAAAGTGTGTGTTTGTGTCAAAAGCTCATATCACACACTTGAAGTGTGTTTGTGTCAAGTCTATATCACACACTTCTAAAGTGTGTGTTTGTGTCAAGTCTATATCATACACTTTAAAGTGTGTGTTTGTGTCAAGTATATAGCATATTCTTCTACAGTGGAGCTTTGTCAAGTCTATATTACAGCCCCTAAAGTGTGTGTGTGTGTTTGTGTCCAGGCTAGCTGGAGCTGAGACGAGGAGCCGTGGAGCCGCTAATTTCTGTGCTGGAGTCGGAGCCAGAGCCGAAAAATCTGGCGGCCTCGGCTCGCAATTTTTTTTTTACAGAATTTCTTTTTAGCTTCTTTAAAATTCAAAAAAAAATGTTTCAATGGTTTTGCCTCCAACAATTTGAAATGTTGTCATGTTTTACGAACGCCACAACAGTAACAACATTCAAATGATAGCGTCCACGTCATCGTCACAAGAAATATTTTATCGGGAATCGTTTTGTGTTCGCCAATCTTGTTTACCCTCCGAAATTTTTTTAATGGCATATTATTTTGTTAAATATAAAAGTTAAAACATTTTTATTTCATAGAATAATTGTATCAATCATTTAAAAAAAATTTTACTTCGACGACAATAAGAACGCGTCATTTCGTATATTATTTTGACCACGAATATGTAATATACTAAAAAACAAAAATGGTCGCTTGCATACCACTTATTATAAACAGAATAGCTGAAATAGAGTAGATACATTTATAAGGCTGTGGCTATTCGGGACCCGGATCCCAATTAAGTCCGATTGTTATTCGGAGCAAATATGCACTTAGCTTAGCTATATATAAACTTTATTATTGTTTTTTTTTGTTTATTTATGATAGTTGTTTGAATTGTATTATTTAATCGTTGGCTGTAGTGGCTAAGGTTCCGACTAAACGGACTATGTATTATTTTTTTTCGGGTTCCGTCTATAGATGTGCGCATGCATATTTGCCACGGGTTCGAATAACAATCATTAAACAATCGGACTTTATTGGGACCGGGTCCGAATAACAATCGGAGTTTATTGGGACCCGGGTCCAAATAGTCACTTCGAATGTATAAATAATAAATATAAATACAGAAGTCTTTAAAATATTTTAAATAATTTATCATTTTACTATTTGCTAATTGACTATTGGAAATAACTTTTTTATTACTGCAGGAAAATGGCAAGTAGTGAACTCGGTCGAAAATAATAATATGTTTCTGAATGCACTCCGAAATGGTTTGTTTTTAGTAAAACTGACAATGCGTATATTTTTTTTTTTGTTCCTGACTATGGGGGTGAACGCGGCAAAATTTGTATTAACTTTTTATCATGACATGTTTACTGTAATAATTGCAATTTTTTTGTCTCGTGTGATACTCCCGCAGACCTGATTGTGTCAAGTCTATATCATACACTTCAGTGTTTGTGTCAAGTCTATATCATCAACCCTACAGTGTGATTGTGTCATGTCTATATCATACACCTCTACAGTGTGTTTGTGTCAAGTCTATATCATACACCTCTACAGTGTGTTTGTGTCAAGTCTATATCATGCACCTCAGTTGAAAGTGTGGCTTGTGTCAAGTCTATATCATACACCTCTACAGTGATTGTGTCATGTCTATATCATACACCTCTACAGTGTGATTGTGTCATGTCTATATCATACACCTCTACAGTGTGTTTGTACAGCCATCATACACCTCTAAAGTGTGTTTGTGTCAATTTATATCATACACCTCTTCAGTGTGTTTGTGTCAAGTCTATATCATACACTTACAGTGTGTTTTGTCAAGTCTATATCATACACCTCTACAGTGTGTTTGTGTCAAATCTATATCATACACCTCAGTGTGTTTGTATTAAGTCATTCCGCTACTCATTCCTCTATTCATTCCTCTATTCAATTCGGGTTATTCAGGACAATTTCATTCATTTCTCTATTCATTCCTCTATTCATTCCGCTATTCATGCCACTATTCATTCCTCTATTCATTCCTCTATTCATTCCGCTATTCATTCTCTATTCATTCCTCTATTCATTCCTCTATTCATTCCGCTATTCATTCCTCTATTCATTCCTCTATTCATTCGTCTATTCATTCCTCTATTCATTCGTCTATTCATTCCGCTATTCATATCACTATTCATTCCGCTATTCATTCCTTCATTATCCATTCCGGGCTATTCATTCCCCTATTCATTCCGCTATCTTCATTCCTCTATTAATTCCGCTATTCATTCCTCTATTCATTCCTCTATTCATTCCGCTATTCATTCCTCTATTCATTCCTCTATTCAATCCTCTATTCATTCCGCTATTCATCTGGGCCATTCATTCCTCATTCATTCCGCTATTAATTCCGCTTTTCATTCCAAGGCTATTTATTACTCTATTCATTCCTCTTATTCATTCTCTATTCTATCCCGCTATTCACTCCGCCCATTCCCTCTATTCATCTCTCTATTGTCACTGAGACTCAATCATATTTATGCTGCTATTTATTGCTCTCTTCTTCACACATATATATGACTTCTCTCTCTTCTCTCATCTTCCTCAGTCTGTCATTTAATCTGCCACAAATTCTGAGTGAAATACAGAGGGCTCGAGTGCTAAGAAAACTGTAATACTACATTACCATCCTTCGCATGTCTCTCAGAGGATAGAGAGCCAAGCTAAGTGATATTGTTAGGATGAAACTTGTTTCTAAAAGTTTTTTTTAAACTTAAGATCACGATATCAAAGTTGTAAAGTGTGGACGCGATAAGGACTACCCAATATAAGATACATAAGGACTCACCAATATAAGATACACAAGGACTCACCAATATAAGATACATAAGGACTCACCAATATAAGATACATAAGGACTCACCAATATAGACATAAGAACTCACAATATGTGTATGGCTTAATCCATATCAGAAGAGCTCAAAATTGGTGTATGACGTTCATCCAAAGTGGTATGTTATGTAAATTAATTGTTTAAAAAGCCACAGTATTTATTTTTCTTGACTTTAGAATGAGTTTTGTGAAACAATAGTCAGTGTGAGGAAAATCATTTATCAATTACGCTCTTTTTTACAGTACAACGAATATTCTAACTACAATTATACGATTTACAGATTCAAAGTACTATTCTTCACTAACTCTTTGATTCAATTCATTTCATAATGTTTTACAGAAAACAAAAAAACTGTGACAAACATTTTACTGACAGTCCAAATAGTAGAGAGAATGGTAAATATGAAAAAGACAGATAGAAGAAAAAAACACATCATCAACAGCAATTCCTCTGTAGATGCAGCATTCAATAGGCTTTCTAAATTCTAGAAATATGATCTTTGAGCGTTATTTGAAAACTGTAATAAAAGCTTGTTGTACCGGATGATTAGGATAGACACGAAAACATCTTTCATAGAAATATTATGCTTGGTCCACGATAAAAATGAATCCAACTTTGATCGATTCAATGATACAATAGATGATAAAGTTAGCAACAAGATTCTATTGGTAGACAAAACTGAAAGAAATAGTACTAGCAGACATTAATAAGAATATGGCAAATGAATATACAATAGGTGATAATAAACAATAGGTAGATAATATAGGTAGACAGCAAGCTGATTTGGTGAAAACCAATGTTTGGATGAAAATACCGGCATTAAGCAATTAGCTCATATGATTTATCCTCTGTTTGGATGTATTAGCTAAACCAGAGCTGAAGATAGGTCCAGTATCTTATATAAATCGATTCTGGTAGATAATAAACAAATAGGCAGAAAGTAATATACAATAGCTAGACAATATACAATAGGTAGTCAATAAACAACAGGTAGTAAACATAATAGTAGACATAAATGCACAGGTAATAATGCACACAGACAGACTTACGGTATAATATAGGGACATAAACAATAGTGTGATAATAAATAAATTATGTAGGTAATATACACATATATTTATATATAATAGTGACAGTAAGTATAATAGATGTGTCGTTTATAAAAGGTATATAATATACAATATATAGGATAATATATAATAATTAGGATATTGATACATAATAGACAAATAAGCGTTATAAAAAGTATATAATATACTGCTTGGCATGGGATAATATATGATATATAATAGCATTGTTTGGTGCGATAATATATATATATGATAATATAATGCTGATGTGACACATATATATATAGATAATATACTGTTTGGCAGACAATATATACATGTAAGGTGACAATATACTGTTTGGCAGACAATATATACATGCAGACAACATACAACAGTGACAAATGGTGCAGAAAAATAAAAATAAATGAGAGTATATACAATAACAAGGCAGATAATATTACAATTTGGCTCTACAGTAATATAGTAACTATACCTGTAAAACAAGCACATATGCAATTTATAATACACAAATATAGACATAATTGATAAATCAAAATATTTGATCATTTCTGAAAGTTTATTAATATGATATAATTAATAAACAAATAGAAGATAGACATTCAATAAATAGAAACCTGTTTTATAGTCAACAGTTAAGTAAAAGTCAAATAATTATCATTACATTTGTAAACTAGATAAAAAAACCAAAATATTTTTACTAAAATCCACTAAAAGTAAAAAAAACTCTTCAATCATACAAATATTTTTTTTTAATATTATTTAACTTATTGTAGCTTATGTATTAATTTATTGCCATATTTTAACAAATGTAAATATATATTAAGTCCAATATATTGAATACAACATGCTTTTTTAACAAAATGTTATATGATAACAAAATATAATATGATAACAAAATATAATATGATAACAAATAATATGATAACAAAATAAAAATATGATAACAAAATAAAATACAATAAGAAAATATTATTCAATAACCAAATGGTAGCCGGACAAAAAGTGAAGGTTTTAATAAATAACTAAATAGTTCATAGTTGTAAGGTAAACATACACCCTTAAAAAAGACATAACATCTATTCCCTATTAGCAGATCTATTGTTGATCTCATAATGACGCCTGTTTTGTATTTTTTTTAATGACACTGTTCATATTTCACATATTGTGTTTGCTTCAGAGAAATCTACGTTTTTATCAGTGATGTGCAATCCAGATTGATACGTGGATTGAAAATTCCCTATGAAAATGAGATCAAGTTAATAAAAAAAAGAGATCAATAAAGTTAAGAAAAGAAAGATAGGAAAATAATTTATTTTTGGCTCCTATTAGTATAATGTTATTTTTAGGAAGTATTTCAGGAAAAAATATTTTTATTTTTGACTTTATTCTGACTCCTTGTCAAATTTGTTGCTAAATAAAGATATAATAATGGATTTTTGGAGAAGAAGAAAAGCTGAAAATGTTAGATTGTAAAAAGCAGGTAATTAGTATAAGACTTACAGCCAGTGGCATTTTGATCACGTGAACGATGTTTGTCATTAAATAAACTCAAATTATTATTGAATCTTAAATTATTAGGGTTTAGTATTGCATTCTATTAAACTAAAATTACTTTTATTACTTTAATTTAGCACTATAATGGGTTACATAACTGCCTTTGACTACTCCACACACAGACCAATTTCATTGACACTCGTGTCTATCAATTGGTCAACACTATTGTCATGACCAACATACAACTTGTCTTTTTGAACTTACCGACAATACAATTCGTCCTAACACACACAGAGCTTAATGAAAACTGGTCGAATATGGACAGAATTTATAGAAAAAAAAACTGACAATCATAGTAAACATGGACATGACTGTAGTAATTGTCATCATCTCGACTGACATTCTACTTCAATTTTTATTAAGTTCAATTTTCCATCTCGGTTGGTGCTTTTTTTTAATTTGTCCGTTCTTCCTCTGTCTTCTATTTGTCTGTTTTCTATTTATTCCGTCTTCTCTTATTTGTCTGTCTTCTGTTTGCGTGTCTTCGTTTCAAGAATGGTTTGTTAAGTAAAATAAAAGATAGAAACTTAACTAAAGCCTCTGGTATCAAAAAATAATGAGCTTATTTTCAATTCAAAAAGCACGCCACCAAATCCCCGCTCCCATCTTCCAATCCTAATGTCACTCCCACGCCACTCTTCCTCCTCTCATGTCACCCCACGCCACTCTTCCTCTCATGTCACTCCTTACAGCATCTTCTTTTAACCTCCAACTCTACCGAGTTTTCGTACAGAAATTATAGATGGTAAACTGTGTCTGATTTAATTTATGGTTTTTTTACTCCTATAAGTCCTTTATTTTTTAGTAATTCATTCCTTATTCCTGTAATTAGTGTTTAGTATTTTATTCAAAGTTGGTATAAATATTATCCTAGTTGTCCAGGCTCACTTGTTTGAGGTTTCATTTCCTTCAGCTTTATGATCTCATTATTAATTGCAACAGCCAAAAAATCGTCAGGGGTTTCACAACTGATTTAGACTAATTCTTGTGTTCTGAGTCCGAATTATCATATTGATTTTTGCTTTCAGATCAACTTTGAGATACAGCCAGTTAGACCTACCTTCAGACGAGCATAGTACGCAATTTAACATTTCAGGGGTTTGAGTTCAATCATCTCTTTAAATTTGTTGCATAAAATTAGCAGCAAAATAATCACAGTTACAAAAACAGAGATAATTATATTTATTTAAACCATCACCAATCTGACATCGCACTTTTTTTCTTTTTTCGATTATTAATGCATCAACAAGCACTTGATTGTTAAACAGGCCAATCAAATTGATTCTAAATTTCACTGGTTTGCACTCAGTTGCATCATGCTATTGCTTTCAATTTTATTGATATCATGCTGACGGTCATGCAGGAATAATTCTGACGTTTTCTGCTACATCTGGGTGGAGAATACACGCTTTCAGCGGACAGGAAGAACATCACAAGATTTGTGAAGCACACCTACCAGGATAAATCCTGGGCACCGCACAAGGTGTGCGAAGACGCAAAGGAATGACCTTCAAGGCGAATGGTATGGGCGAAAAACTTCCACTGAAGTTTGGGATTCCGATGGTTTAGAGGGAGCCGCTTGACCATGCATCGGATTGTTACTTCTGCGCTATCAATACTACTGGCATCAACCGGAAGAACGGTACAGCCTCCAGTACTCTCGACTTCCATCTGCCCGTCGTCCAGTTGCTTACTGCGAAGAAATTCCATGTGCCCAGCGTTCAGAGAGTTTCCTGACAGCGACGATAAGACCACTTCAGACGAGGGAGGAGATACAGAAGAGGAGTATGAATCACAAGATGGTCCGCAGCCGTTCTCACAATGTGAACTTAATGATCTGTTCGGGATCTCAGCTTGTTGAAGACTTCCTCCGAGCCGTTGGCCTCTAGTCTCAAAAAAAAAGAAAAATTTACTTTTATGGCGACGCGCGTAATACTTTCTTCCGTGCAGAAGGCATGAGGACTACATGGGTTACTTCTGCCAGGAGGAAGACTCGTGTACTGCCGAGATGGGCCGGTCTTCTTGATAAACTCGGCGGTCCTCAATACGATCCGCGAGATTGGCGACTCTTTCTCATTGACAGTTGCAAGTTCGCCTAATCCTCTTGCCAACTCACAACTCTGAAGAGAAATATGAAGTAGCGTGAAATATGTGCCTGACAAAATCCAATATGAGAAACACCAATGGATCAACTGCGTCGACTTGAAGATGGTGAACTTTCTACTTGGTCAGTGAAGTTCTGGTTCACGAAGCACACATGCTTTATATGTATGGGGATATCTTTGATAGAACCCAGCACTATGTAAAGAAAGAGTGTCCTGCGCGAGATCAGTTAGTACCTTGGGTGAGAAAACATCATAACGAACCTCTTGTTGACCGGGATAAGATATTGATCCTGCACCGCTACATGAAGCTTGGGATAATGAAACAGTTTCAGCGCTCTGACAAAATGGGAGGTGCTTCAACTACATGTGCCGAGCATTTCCTTAACAGACCATTGAGAAGATGAAGGCCGGCATTTTCAGATACCGCCAGATACGGCAGTTCATAAAGGACACAGAGTTCCAAAACTCCATGAACATCGCTTGAGCGGTAAACAACTTCCGGGAACAGCAAACCACGCCAGACTCATCAGTGCATGATAGAGGACTTCCTAAAACTTCGGGTGTTTGATGAGTATAAAGATGCACTTCCCGTTCTCACACATGGAGAAGTTTCCGAAAACCTTGGGGCAATGACCGATGAGCAGGGAGATAGGTTCCACTTTGCGACACCGCCAATGGAGGAAAAGGTACAAGGGGAGGTGGGACGCAGTCATGCTGGCGGGCTACTGCTGGTCACTGAAGAGAGTGCACCTAGCAGCTGCTCACGCACACGGGAATTGTAAGAAATGCTGATTATGACTTGAACTCTGGAACTTTTTGTTTCACGAACGCTAATTCTTATACTAATATTATGATAATTATGCGTATCAAATTTGCGGAGTAAATAAAAACTGAATGAATTTGAACACGCTGACTTTTATTTCATAAGCAAAACGGAAAAAAATCGTCAGGGGTTTATCAGCTGATGATCCGCAAAAATGTGTATCTTTAACAAAAAACTGATTTTTTTTTTTTAATTTCTTGTAATAAAAATCTGACCTGATTGGAGCAAACCAAGGTCATTTTCGACCCAGAGCATCAAAACTAGTCTAAATCAACTTCGAAACCCAGGACAAAGTGTATAGCCAAACGAACGCTAGAATGTATACCACTTGTTCGCATGGTAATAAGATCTCACTTTTTTTACAGCAATTCAATGTTACGATAATTTGCCGTCCGGCAGCACAAAATATGTCATAAATGAAGTTTCCTTTTTTTGTGAGCTTTTTGAAAAATCTAATAATTATTGAACAGTTATAAAATAATAATCATTATAGAATCAGCTATATGTGCCTTTATACAGATCCACGGCCTGTACCAAGGCAAAAAGTTATCCGCAGCTGATCAAGAATTTTCTGTTTAAAACAATCAAAGAGTTTTGAAGAACTGCCGCCAGTTCGCTGCATGACTCATCACCATACCACGACCAAAAGTATCACAATAGAAAGATTAGTGTTTCTATTCCATTCTTTATATCTATAGTATTCCATTATAAAAATAAGAACATGTGGAGGGATTCCCGCGGACTTACTTTTGTGGTACAGTCGAGAAAAAGTTTCAGATCGACTTGTTAGAACGAGTGGTAATTAAAGTTTGATTTAGATGATTTCAAGTGTGTAGACGAAAAGTTACAAATATTTAATCAAGAATAAAAAAGAAAGCATTTTTTGGTGTGTCACGAAAAACGAACAAGATTTGTTTAATCGGTCGCGAATCTCACAAGTTTGAGAATCACTGTACTAGAAGTTGACAAAGAAAAAATAAGTAGAATTATTTACTTGGAAAATTGCCGATCGTTTGATATAACTAATTGGTAAATTTAACTGAATTGACACAGAAGACAAATATATTCACAAAGATGTCACATATTACATATGCCTAGCTGCATAAACTGATGTAACATGTCATTCGGCTTTTAGCTTTCTTTCTTTATTATTTTCTTACTTACACGCTGTCCTTTATATAGTGATTCTATTTGTTAAAGGCTAATGTTAAAAGCCGATGTTTGTCTTTATCTAAAACCAAGATAAAATCCGACGTTAAGTCTTATGTTTGACGTCATGTAAAACGTCAAGTTAAAAGCTTCCAAATTAAAGACGTTATTTTTTTTCTGTAAAAACGTTAAAAAAGGTGTGTTCAGGTTCGATATAAATAAAATTCTTTAGCCCTACCGGGCTATCAAAGGTGATGAAGTGTAGAATTCATCTGTTTTTGCCATAACCTCGGCATATAAAGAGATTATGCCCAGCTGCTTACTTCCCAACTTAAGTCAGGTACCCATTTAAAGCTGGGTGGACGTGTGGGGTGACTTTGAACATGGAAAATTTTCCTTGGTTCTCACCGAGGATCGAACACAGAACTTCAGGTCGACAGTCGAGTGGTTTTGATATAAATACCAAACAATAAACTAAACTGGCCAAATAATGTAAATTAAATGTACAGTTTTCTTTCAATAATCTCTTTTTGTTACATCGCTCACAGTCTATCTGTCTTTCATCGCCGACTCTGTTTGTCTTCTCGTCGGTCGATTCATTTGGTTCGTATACTGTCTCGATTTTATCTAGGACGACCTTAGCCTACATAAGGTAATACTAAAACCAATGTAATAATGTAATAATATTATTGTATTGATATATCCATACCAAAATATTGATATTAATGTATTGATATTAATAAATTGACATTTGCTATATTGATCTAATTCAATGAAACAGGACAAGTGGTCGAGGTGTAAACCGCCGAGAGTCAACGTGAGAGTCCTGAGTTTAATCCTCAGTGAGAACGAATGGAATATTTCCAGGTGTCGGTAAATGTTGGTTAAACCCATTCATGTCCACCCAGCTCTAAATGGGCACCTGGTTTAAAGTTGTGGAAGTAAAGGCGATTAAGCAATCCACATAATCTTTAAATCTGACGTCTATAAACCATGGAAATTCAGATATAGCATCAGGAAGGACAACTAATATTTTAAAAAAAAAATACGGTTTAGGGCTGACACACAATCATGTTTAGCGTTAGTCTTTATGTTTAATAGCAGTTTTGTATATTTGGTACTTATGTTTTTATGAAATAAACACAAACGCAATTAAAGTTTGAAAACTTTTATAATAAATTTTTTAATTTAAAATCTTTATTTTGTCAATTTATTTATTTTTCGTTTTTTCATTGGTTTTTCATGAACCGTTTCATTCAATTGCTTAACATAATTTTTAGACGAACAATTAAAAATTTAACAGAAATAAGTTCTTTTAAAATTATGATTGAAAATTGGCAAACATTTTCTTCAATCAGCAATGACTCATCAATTGTTACTTCTATCAACAATTTTAACAAAACAATTTTTTTTTTATTTGTTTGTCCTAGAAATAGTTTCAGACTATTTGCTGATCAATCTAATGAATTGAATACTTTCCAATTTTGTAGGCAAGTAGAGAAGGTGTACTCAGATGGCTTCCACAGTCTCATCTGTTGACATCGTTCAAAAAACATCCAGCTTTCTTCAATCTTAATTCGTCAATGTCTTTTAAATTTTTCATCGACTAATATTTCTCTACAGCTGGTACACTTATTCTGATGAATGATGGAATGTGCAATAGCTCCTGCAACATAATATATTGTTGATGCTTCATCGTCATTAGGGCTTTCCGAAATTTTTAAACAATCTAAAATTGCATTTACACTTTCACTGTACCAGCTGGCAAGCTTTAAAATCATCAATGAAATCATCGATCTCGCTAATATTCACTTCTGAATGACTTAACAGAGACATCATTTTTATCTTGCGTTGCTATTCAAATTTGCCGAACTGAGACAAAATAATCGCTCCCTGACATATGATCCCATCCAAATCTCAACTCTATGGGTCTGACTGCAGATGACCAAGGAGGATGAATCCCCAAGTCTGTCTCACTCATCAAATATTTGAAATACTAGCAAGAGCAGAACATGTCGGACTAACAGCCAAATAAGTCTCACGATTGAGTCCTTTTGTTTTTTTGCGTTTTGCCAGCTGTGTAGGAAATCACGAAATTCCTAAGAGAAATTTTATTTTCCAATCAGAGGAAGATTTACTGGATCCATGTGGTAGTTTCTTTTTCTTTTCCCTTCGAACAAGTTTTTACATTTAAACTTCCCAGAGTTTGGTGATAATTACCACAAACCTAGCTGTTGCACTCAATTCAACTTTATTTTCATGCTCCTACATAATATTTTAAAGCATTCACAGTCGATTCGCAAAACACTGACGATGAGAGTTTGGATGACATTTTCTCAATATTTGTAGGATTCAGTACTTTTCGCATTCAGCTTGTATGCTTTTTTAACAACCATGTTCAATTCGAAGTTGTAAAGATCCTCAATGTGCTGAAAATCGGCTGGATGTGAATCAGGTGCCGCAATGTTATTGTTGCAAAATTTCGGGAAAGACAAAGGATCGTCGATTCAAAAGTTATTGTATATATTTCTTTTAAATTGTGGACTGCATCGAAAAATTAAAAACATTGGCTGATTAGTCCATTTGTTTTCAATAGATGGTTTTAACGTGCCTCCACAAAGTTTTTGAATATAAAACTTTCTATTAACAGCTGCATTGTCAACCGAAATGCCAATTACAGTAACCCCTGCTCGGTGCACCATTTCCATCACTTCTGTGTAACATTGATGCATTTGGCCAGCAGTCAAATTATGGTTAGGATACAGAGAGCTACCATATCTCTAAATTTATGACAAAGAGATTTAACCATAAAACACAGAAGAGTAGAAGCTTGTTCGCCTTCAGCTGTCAATCCATGAAACTTGCCGGAAAAAGTATTCAACACTGCTTGGCCACATATATTTCATCGATTATGATTGTGCACATTCTTTCCAGCTGGTTTAATGTGCTAACACGAAGTGTGAGGTAGATCTCAGTTATCAGTCTCGTTTTTTCATTTACTCGTCTTGTTAGTTTTTTAAAGTGTTTATTGAAGGCAGGTTTAAAACTTCACTTTCCAATATTTTAGAGTAAGATGCAGTGCCTGATGCATATGTCAGACATGACCAAATAATGGTTTGTGGTGTGTATGTTCTCGCATGTTTGTTCACCCCCACCAATTTCAACTGACTGACAAGAAATTGTATTTGTTGAAAAACAGGATTTGAATCGTAAAAAGTCATCATTTTTTTTCAAATTTGATTTGCTTCTGCTTGATCTCATCGTAAGGTTTTATGAAATGGAGTTTCATCAAAACATCTTAAACGAGCAAATTCAACAACTGACTCATTGTTTCCAAATTGGAAGAACAAATATCGTTTGAAAAATGACTTAGATAATTGTTTTCCTTTGTGGATGTGAAAGTGATATGTCGAATGATTTTGAAATTGAAATTGATGATTTAATAAAACAAAATGTTATTCTAAAATTCCAACAAATATATAAATGTTCATTTTGAATATGGAGTTAATATCCAGAAGGTATTTTCTTTTACTTAATTTTCTCTTTTTAGATCAACTAAAGATAACTTGTTTATGACATTTTCATTAAACAAGTTTTCCAACTCCATCATCGATTTTCAACAACTTCTTGTCGAGCTGATGACGAAGACTTCATTGTTGTTCTACGTACGGTACTTTGGAGTTGATAAGCATGATGGTGCATTCTGAAAATACTTGGTAATTGCATCCTCTTTTAATTTAATTTTTGGTCTAACAGGTTTATTGGATTCACATGCTTGTATCTTTTACATCACTAACAAAATCACTTGGCAAGAAATGGAGCGAACACATTTTTAAATATTTCCCAGGCTGAAAATTTTGGCAGGGATTAGCTCTAATCCATTTTTCACATACCCCACATTGTTTAATGGATACGAATGAAAAGAAACTCCTTTACTTTCCGATTTTTCAACACTGTCATATCCACTTTTGCATCCCTATGTGCAGAACACTTATTGACCATTTTCTTAGTTATTTATTATATTTAAAATTAGATTTATAAACCAAAACAATTATTACGTAATTTCGGTTATAAAAGAGAAATTTAGAAAAACAACAGTAATAATTTGGTTAAACTAATGTTCATCGGACGAACGAAAACAAGCAAGCATGTATATATTAGTGCAACTTTTGTTTAACCCTTGCGTCAGCCTAAACCGTACACGGCTAGAATGAAATTTTGTTTGGTTGTCTATCCTGGTGTTATATCTAGATATCCATGATAAAAACTAATGAACTGTACACTTCATCGGCCTCCATGGTCCTTTATGGATAAGGAATTTTACTTACTATTAATATAACGATATTGATACGTTGATACGTATTTAATAATATGAATGTAAAAACTGAAAGGAATAAAAAACTGCTACATTTAGAAGAGGTTTAGATGGTGGAAATAAGAAAATCATGCGACGCACAGTATTTGGTTTGCCGGGGTATTTGACATTAATCTCTTAGCTACAGTTGTGAATCTGCTGGTATTTAGTTGTTCCATCTTAAAATTCAAATTGTAAAGTGGAGAACATTGAAGGATGGAAGTTGTGTGGGCATTAACTACTGATCTTTGGTTTACAGTTTGTGGATGTTGACAGACATGGTCATTCCACCATCGACTTGGTTGTAGAGGGAATAAGGACAAACTGTACTATCAGTGTCATCCTGATATAGTGTTTATCACTACATGGACTTTACAAAAATTTTTTATACTAATCGACGGCAGCGCTCTCATATGTGATATTTTATATGAGATATGTTATATGTGATATGTTATATGTGATATGTTATATGTGATATGCGTTATATGTGATATGTTATATGCTATATGAGACATGCTATATGTGATATGTTATATGTGATATGTTATATGACGTATATTATATGTGATATGTTATATGTGATATGTTATGTCATATGTGATATGTCATGTGTCATATGTGATATAAATATTCGTTTATCGGATAGAATTAATATTATTTTATTCTTTGGATAGTTTAGTCGGCTACATTAAAAAAAAAATGAGTACTTTTTTCTCCAATGGTAGTAACTGTAATAGAATTATTTAATGTGTATTTTGTTCATACCAGTGTTGCCAGGTAGTTTCATTCATTTCATTCTCATGTTTTAGACGATTTCGCCACGAGTGCACTGAAAACCTTTTCTGTTCCTCGGAGCACAGTCTGGCACCACTGGCCTACTTCATCACAATTTTACCGAGGTGATAAATCTGTAATGGTCAGGCCACGGTCCTGACATTGAAAGTTTGTCTCGTGGGTTCCTGATTCAGAATTTTAACTCTGATCATTCAATCCCCGCTCATCACCCTGTTTCTCTTGCAGCTGACGCAGGGAGGAAAGTAGCCAGACAATCAGATTTGTTGACATCAACTTCACAAACACATGGGGGCGTAGTAAAAATGTAGGACCGGCACTTGAAACAGTTTCTTAACAAGCAATATAAAACACTTTTTTTTTCTTAGCAGAGCTCCATTTGGGAAAGAGACTTTAAAAAGTGCTACATATGGTAATAGAGATTAACAAAGTGCTACATATGCACAGAGGATTTAATGAATAAAGTGCTACATATGGTAATAGAGATTAACAAAGTGCTACATATGGTAATAGAGATTAACAAAGTGCAACATATGGTAATAGAGATTAACAAAGTGCTACATATGGTAATAGAGATTAACAAAGTGCTACATATGGTAATAGAGGATTAACAAAGTGCTACATATGGTAATAGAGATTAACAAAGTGCTACATATGGTAATAGAGATTAACAAAGTGCTACATATGGTAATAGCAATAACAAAGTGCTACATATGGTTATAGAGATTAACAAAGTGCTACATATGGCAATAGAGATTAACAAAGCGCTACATATGGTAATAGCAATAACAAAAGTGCTACATATGGTTATAGATTAACAAAGTGCTACATATGGTAATAGCAATAACAAAGTGCTACATATGGTTATAGAGATTAACAAAGTGCTACATATGGTAATATAAATAACAAAGTGCTACATATGGTTATAGAGATTAACAAAGTGCTACATATGGCAATAGCAATAACAAAGTGCTACATATGGTTATAAAGATTAACAAAGTGCTACATATGGTAATAGCACAATAAAGTGCTACATATGGTTATAGATTAACAGTGCTACATATGGTAATAGCAATAACAAAGCGCTATGTATGGTAATAGAGATTAACAATAAAGTGCTACATATGGTAATAGCGACTTAACAAAAGTTCTACACATGGTATTAGAGATTTAACAAAATGATACACATGGTATTAGCGACTTAACAAAGTGCTACATGGTATTAGCGACTTAACAAAGTGTTTGCTATGCATGGTAATAGAGATTTAACTAAGTGCTAAACGGTAATAGACATTTAATGAAGTGCTGAGGTGGTATAGCGACTTAACAAATTGCTATCCTTTAGCTATGAATACAGCTCATGAATATTAGTTTGAAGATTTGAAACTTAAACGAAAAAGCAAATATACAAATATTTTCTAAATCATACTCATATTTATAGCAATTACACTGGTAAACAGTGATATTTGAATCATTTTATACAAAGTCCACTATGCTGATTTAGAATATGTAAGTGCTTTTGCTAGATTGGCTCTATTTTACGAGATAATTAAAATTAATTAAATAATGTATGTGCACCGTGTTTGGAATTTGTCAAGAATCGCATGAAGTATAATAGTATACTAACAAATAGTAGTGAAACTGTTAATAGTCCCAGAAATTTGTTCAAAAATATGTGTAATAGTGTTATAGAAGAAAACATTTTCATTTGAAAAAATAATTATGTTTAATTAATTAATTAATTAATATGTTAATTTTCTTATGGTAATGCTTTTTAGCAAATCGCTATTTGCTCGGACTTCCTTCTTTTTTATGTGTCGTTGGTGCAATTGTGCTGGGAGGCTCCAACAGTAGTCAGCCATCATATGTATGTCAGTTCTTCCTTGATACTTCTCCTCCATCACCCTCATATCCTGATGGAACCTCTCTCCGCCTTGTTCCTCACTGAAGTCCCCAAGGTTACCTGGAAATTTGTCTAAATGACTGTGCAGGTAATGTACCTTGATGCTCATATTTGTTCCAATGTTTCGAAAAGTTATCGAGCATATCTTTCACCAGTTCTTCGTAATTCTCTTGCCTGTTATTACCTAAGTTAGTTCCTGACAACTGAAAATAAAATCGTTCCACGAAGAAGCTTCAATGTGATCCATGAAATTAGTAAAATTTCGATCATTGATGAGTTTCGAATCTGAGGACCGTCAAAAATCCCAGGTTTCAGCTTCTCCATGCTCAGTCCGGGGAATGATCTGCAAAACCTTAACAAATTGTTTCATTAAACCTAATTTGATATGACGCGGTGGGAGAATGATCTTATTTTCTTTACCTACAGTCATGGCTTCCCTTGTAGGCCATGTCACTCTTGTCCAAAGATCTTGCCTTGCCCTGCTATCCCAAAGGCACATGAAGCATGGGTATTTTGTGTATCCTGACTGTTGTCCTAGCAAAAAAAGTTTACCATTTTTTAGATCAATAAAAAAATTGACTCACTGATGCTCATAATAAGGGACTTTCTGAAACATTGTTTTGATATTCCCATACTCTTCTTTAAGTGTTGTTGAGTGAGCAATGTGGAAGAGATGTATACGTGTTACCATTGTGTAACAGAACACATTTCAAGCTTCTGATGGAACTGTCTATAAAAAGACGCCGTCTTCTTTCGGAATGGTAGTCTTGTAGTCCCATTTGGAGCAGAAGTCCAGGGATGTCATTACAGTAAACAAGATCTTCCTGTTGGCTGAAATAAGGAAGAAAAACTCTTCTCTTTTCCGATAAAATGTTATTTTTAACTTCTGGTTTTAGAAAATTTTCATTGAGTTTGGACGCTAAAGCTCAGATGCTGCTTGGACAGATTTAGGCCCTGCATGGGTCATTGATTCTGGTTGTCGGGTTGAGGTGTTGAAGAACTTCCTCATAATCGCTCTACTGTTTCTCACCTGCCAAAAACTCCAGATCTCGCCCTTCGTTGGAGTCTTTGATGGTAAAGCTCTAATAATCCAGTAAAACACTGGTATAGGGATTCCTCACTGCTATGTGGAATTGGTCTCCTGGGCAGATTCAAGATCAGGATAATTCCACTTAGATTTCTTGTGGCGATTGAAGCCTTTAACATTCACAATACAAAAATAAAAATCACCAAAATGGTCTGCCTCGCCATACCATTGGTACACCCAAACCTAGACTTTTCTTCTCACCATTTGTCCACTGCTGTAGGCTCTCCCACAGTTTTTGCAGATTTTATGGGGAGCCCAAGACTTGTCTGGTCTCCCAGCTTCACATCAGAAATAAGCCAAATATGCCTGCTGCACAAAAGTCGGTTATATTTTCTTGCTTTTCAATCAAGTATTCTCCACAGATGTAACAGAATACATTCGAATTATTTTTGCAACATCTTCGTGATGAACTCATGATGTCTTTAGAAAGCAGCACAAAGAGAAAATAAACCGTTATAACTTGGTATATTTAAATTAAACAACAGACACCTAACTTTATTGCATTTGTTTTACACAAAGGGTACAATCATATTTTCAAGAGTGTCCAATATCTCTGTGAAACTAGAGCCAATTCAGCAAAAGCAGGCAGTTTTGAAATCAGCACTCATGAATTAAGTATAAATTCATTCAAACATTTTTGCAATCTGCAATTTTTTTTTGTTAGGCTGTGTTATACATACGGTATATGACTAAAAATCTTGAACGCCGATGTGGACTATTTATTTCATTTGCTTATCAATGTACGTCATATATTATGACTAGTATTTTAGCTCGTCGAATGACGGTGGGATTTTCTATTTTTATAAAAAACAAAATTTGAAATATTGTGGACATAAAAAATAGCCTTCCCAATACATAACAGACGGCCATTTTTTTAACAGCAAGGCTCGTCCATTTTTCAATACAATTAAACTCAGCTGTCAACAACCAATTAAACTCAGCTGTCAACAACCAATTAAACTCAGCTGTCAACAACAACAAAACAATTGTGAGCGAGTAATGAACGGCACCTCAAAACTACAAACTATCTGCTTAATGATAGAATCAATAACGTTTACATTAAGTTTTTTGTTCCCTCATTTTATTCAATATTAACTTTAAATACCAATTTATATTTCATATTTACTTAAAAATACAATTTTATTAAATATTTTCTTTTAAAATACCATTTTATTAAATACTAGTTGAACAGGCTCGAAATTCGGACCGGCTATTCGGCACGTGCAGTTGGAGTTGAAATGGTGATGCGCTCACAACACCATATCATTGACTAATCTTTTAATTCATTCAAAATATTTTAAAGGACTCTTCCTCAATAGTATTTTTAAATAATGTATCAATTCTCTTTCACTTAGCCCCACACCCATCCTTCCCTCCCCTCCTCCCCCGCCCGCCACCCCTTCCACTCAAGACATGCCCGAATCGCAGTGGGTCTCAATGTACAAAATTACAAAAAGGGGCATTTAGTATAACTGCATGTTCACCCTGTTAACAATACCACGTGACACCTCTCCCAACCTCTCCCCCCCGTTAAACACTCCTTTACCAACCCTACATCCCCTATTCTACAGTTCTTTTTTTTTATTATAATTTTATAATTTATAATGTTTAACATGACGTATTTAAGAAAAAGAGAGACTTGAGGTTAAAAAATTAGCGGTGTTGCAACTTGAATCGTCTGTTGACCCCTCCCCCTTTCTGCAACCATTTGGTTTATTCCCACACCTATCCCAACCAACTCGGTAATATATATTTGAGCGTTAATAATCAGTCTATGTACAAAAAATAGCTTTATATAATTCATACCAAAGAAAATAATCCTCATTATGGGTACAGAAGCTAACAAAAACAACCCCCGACTATTAAACATAATTTGCGCACACTACTCAATATCTTTTAAAAATCTTAATTCACTAATAAAAATTCCTTGCTGTGTTTAGAATTCCCCATTTTTATTCAAGAAAGATTCAAATAATATTTGATGAACAAAGTAAAAAACAAACATACTCTCATTTAACATACATTGTCTCTTTTTAGTTTCTATAATTTTGGAATTTCAGACTATTTTTATAGAGACGGTCGATGACACGCACCGTTTTTTTGTTAACTCCGCAAAGGTGTGACGTAGAACCTGTGACTAGCGATAAGCTTTCAACCCGTACGGTGCCGTGTATTTTTTTAACGTAAAGACATGCGGCTTTTATCGCCATGAGCATACTTACACCGCACGGTAATACATACGAAGAGTTAAAAATTTTGTAGTATATAGCTTTCCTCAGACGTATCGGAGAGCTATGACGTCACACGTGTTCAAGTGCAGTAGAGTATTCTTTCTTCAGCCAAAATAATTTAATTTTATTTTCGAAAAATACTTTTAAGAAACTCATCAAATCATAATGAGATAGTAAGAATATTGCATTATCATCGGGTTCTGAGCTATATTGAAAGTATAAGTACTATAGCTTATCGTCTAAAATTGGATTGCCAAATTCCCATTTCCTGTACAACAAAAAGAGGAGGTAATCTGCAGCACACTTAGCACCAGTAATGTCCCTTGATTTAGACAAGGTCTGTACCTAATCGCCATACATATTTAATTTTATTTATTAAGAACTCATCAAATCATAATGAAATAGTAAGAATATTGCATTGTCATCAGGTCTGAGTTTTATTGAAAGTATCAGAGCTATAGCTTATCGAAAAGTGGTCTAAAATTGGATTGCCAGCACGTGCATAATTTCTCCTCCATTCAACTTTTCAACTTTTTTTTTATTATAAATTGAGCCACCCTAATATATGTACGTGTTTGTGTGTTTGTGTAAACAACACCAAGTTCAACAAACACGCCATCTTCCTGTAAACAACACGAAGTACATCAAATACGTCATCTTCCTGTAAACAACACGAATTACATCAAATACGTCATCTTCCTGTAAACAACACGAATTACATCAAATACGCCGTCTTCCTGTAAACAACACGAAGTACATCAAATACGCTATCTTCCTGTAAACAACACGAAGTACATCAAATACGCCATCTTCCTGTAAACAACACGAAGTACATCAAATACGCCATCTTCCTGTAAACAACACAAAGTAAATCAAATACGCCATCTTCCTGTAAACAACACGAAGTACATCAAATACGCCATCTCACAGATTCGAGTAGCTTTTGTTTTTTTAATCAACTTTGAGAAACAGCCCTGGATTATGGGCAAAGTTAATGCACTTTGATTTTTTTTAATTTCTCAATATCTCTCCTTATCTCCAAATATCTCCCAATATATCTCAACTAGATATTGCTTCCGGCGTTGCCCGGGAAATTCTTAGGTGTAATGTGAACCCCGTCCTAATTAATTCTTCAGATGCGGGCTCAGGTGCCGATTTATGCCACCTAATTGCGGTAAAATGACCTACATTTTTGTATACGTCAAAAATTACGTTTTAACCGTCAATGCTAACCAACGAAACTAAACCAATCATACAACAAAACAAACCAACCGAACCAACAAACCAGCTAACTAATTAACCAACCAAAACCAAACGATCAACCAACCAAACCAACCGATTAACCAAACTAAACCAAAACCAACCAAATCAACCAAAGCAAGCAACTAACCAAACCAAACTAAACACCATTAGGTAAAGATATGGGTGCTACTTTTATTTAATCCGTTACGTTTTGCCCTTAATTCTCTCTACTGTTAAAATCAAAACAAAGCAGTAAAAAAAGAAGCTTTTATAAAAAAAGCACTGAAAAGTAAAAAGTAAATACTTTATTGTGCGATTTTGCAGTACAAAGGCAAGTTGGTAAAATGATACAGCACCGCGCGCAAGTTCATTTCGGCTTTATTAGTAGGAAAATAAAAAACTCAAGGTCGCAAGCAAACTTTCAAGCTAATTGTAAAATGTTCATTAACCCTGAAAAGGACCGTTAAGACACAAAATATGGTAGTAGCCCTTAAAAAGGACCGTTAAGACACAAATATGGTAGAGGCCCTAAAAATTCAGATGTTATTCTATTCAGTGCATCTCTGTACACTATATTTCTCGTAAAAATCCTATTACTTTCAGTAAGTCTTCCTTGTATTGAACTTACTTCGATCTTAACTCGAACATCTTGCATGCGCCGAACTTCGGGAAAAAGCAATATACCATTGCCCATGTCCCAAATACAGGCTCTTGTGAGGTAAATACTAACTTTATCAAGTGTTTTACCCTTGAATCTTATTAACAGTCATTGCAAAGGCTGGTTTCACAGGAAACTGCCGTCGCTTCAACTGAAACGGAGGCTTGCCTCAGTGGGAGTAAACAAATATCTACTTTTGCGTTCCAGTTAGAAATTTCCAGCCGACTACATGTTTCTGAGTTTCAAAACAATCAGTCTAGTTCCATTACATAGCCCCTTCTTTGTATTAAGATTACGTAATAGCATTATCATAACACCAACTTTCAATTCTAAGCCGGTGACTTGGCATTCCGGAAGGGGTCAATGTATTCAACAGTTCAACAGGAAAAATTATTCATCACCTCATCGTCATCTGTTGAAATACAATCATCACTTAAGTAGGTCACGTATTCTCCCTCCAGCACGTCCATAATTTCTCCATTCAACTTCTCGATGTCATCATTTTGGGACACAAAACAGCCCTGCGGGACATGGTGTCCTTAATTGAACTTATTTTCAAATTAGTTCCATATATTTCAGTAACTAAATTGCCACTTCATAACAGTGAATTGGGAATTTTAACTACTTCAACGACCAAGCTTATTATTCATTACTTCTGACTTGACATGACTTGATCATCCCTTAACCCGTGGATGGGTCGGTGTGGCACCATTGTTGACTTAAAACTAGTTCCCACCATTTTCTCCGGTCCCGTGCTGCTCGTAGACGAACGACAGACCGGTCCATTCTTTTGATGTTGTCTTACCATCTCTTCTTTTGTCTTCCTTTTCCTCATCCGTTGCTTGTACCTTGCATGATTGTCTTTGCAAGACCCTCCATATCTTGCAACGATCATACCATCGCAGTTTCCTACTCTTGACTGAAGTGAGAAAGTCTTCGTGGGAGTGGGCCGATGGCAGCCGTTATTTTAGTGCGCACCTCTTCATTCGTTATGTGTTCCGTGTATGAGATGTTCAATAGCTTAAGAAACATGTCATCTCCAGCGCACTTATTCTTCTTTGGAGGTTTGCAGTAAGCGTCGGAAGTTTCACATCCATACAAGAAGACCGATATCACCAGAGAGCGCATTAGTCGAGTTTTTGATCTCAGAGAAAGTTTGTTGCCTTGCCAAATGTGTTGAAGTTTGTTCAGAGCTGCCGTTGTCTAGGCCAATCTGGAAAGTTATTTCTTGCTTTGATCCTACGTCGGATATTATGGCCCCCTAGGTATTTAAAGGCGGAGATAACTTCAAGTTTTTGCCCATTTATCCCAATGTCGTTTTTGAAGGCTCTATTTGTCATGACTTTAGTTTTTTCGGAATTGGATTTCCATGTCATACGCCTCTGCTGTTTTATTGAGTTTTGTAGTGAGTTCTGCAGTTCGTCCTCGCTGCCAGCTATGCTGTCTATGTCGTAGGCGAAGCGCAAGTTGGTTATGGTTCTCCCTCCGATACTGACAGTTCCGCGTGGTCTTCTAGCACATCCGTCATAATCCTCTCAAGGAAGAGGTTGAAGAGAATGGGGGAAAGTAGACATCCTTGTCAGGCACCAGAGTAGTTTTAAACCAATCTCCCAGTTTACCATTGAAGAGTACTGCGCTAGTTGCTTTGTCGTACAATTTTTTGATAACTTCAATAAGGTTTGCATTAATGTTGAATTTGTGCATGGTTGCCCACAGTGCTGAATGCCATACTCTGTCGAACGCTTTTTTAAAGTCGATGAAGACCGCTTGAGGTTGCAGATATTTTTCACAGAGTTATTCGCAGGTTAAAGATTTGTTCCGTTGTGCTTCTTCCTGCTCTGGAAGCCAGCTTGCTCTTTTCAGATGATTAGCTCTGCCTGTGGTTTCAGTCTATTTAGTATAGTCCTACATGTGACTTTGCTTGGTTGGCTAACTGCTTATTGTACGGTAGTTTTGGCACAACTGTAGATTACTCTCTTTGGGAGCGTAATAACTAGTGATTGAGTCCAGGGAGTTGGGCCATTCCCCTGTTTGCCATATTTTGCTGCATATGTTGGTTAGTATGTCTATAACAGGGTCGCCTCCTGCTTGAATCAGTTCACCTTGATGTTGTCTTCTCCCGCTGATTTCCCTATTTACTTCACTCATTTCCTAATCTTAACAGCTATTTACTGCATTCAGGATCTGAAGATCTTTGCTGCACAGTTAATAGAAGTTCTAAACTTCGCCAGCATTTTGGCATACTTCAAACTGCCTTTGAACGATTGCCGATTGCATGGCATGTGGAATTATTAATAAACATTGCATGAAATCACCTCCCAGGACAAATGTTTTGCCACCAAACGGATTTTTCATAAGATCTCTAAGAGTTCTATCAATTGCATCTAAAGCATGGCTCGATGCCATCGTGCACTCATCCAGCAAAACATTTCCGCTGCAAATATATTGTTACAACTTGATATTTTACAGAAGGGCACACACACAGACACGGGTTCAATAATGACTAGACTGATACATTTATTTATTATACAAATTTACTAAACATTAATTCCATAACCACAATAAATTCAGGAAACAAAAATCACTGCCGGCTACAAGCGAATCCAAAGTGTGATCTCCAGGTCACCAACAACAACTTGTCCTTCAAAACAAAACCAATTAACTACACATGTCCGGTCCACACCTACAAAAATCAGGTCACGTCACTGGTCTTCACGCATCGTCCTCCCTCTTGTTTTTACACACCTGTCCAGGTGACGACTGGTCCAGTATCAGGTGTAGAATTAAGAGGGAATACAACACTGCCCCCTTCTAAATCTGTCCGTCCCGGACAGGTCCATCTGCACCAAAGAATTTGCAAAGTCTAACAGGTGGACCACCTTCATCTTGGTGTGCGCCTCTCTGTATTCTGTACCCCAATCGTGCACAACACCTACAATCAGTTTCCTTCCTTAACCTTTGACAGCGTTTGCACTCCATCTACAAGGTCGACGTGACAGGAATCTGCATTCTTATGCAGCAATCCCCCGCGATGTTGGATCTCGAAGTCATGAGGTTTGTAGCCTCTATCCACCTAGCGGTTTGTCCTTCCGGGCTTTTAAAAGATAGCAGCCATTTCAGTGATGCATGATCTGTCCTCAACATGAATCGTTGTCCATATAAGTACTTGTGGAAATATTTTAGCATCCGCACCACTGCCAGCAATTCTCGTCTAGTAACACAGTAATTCCCTCTCGATTCTTTCGAAAGGTCCGGCTGTAATAGGAGACGACACATTCTCTATGCTATCTATCCTCTGGGACAACACAGCACCCAACCCGGTATTATTAGCATCTGTATCATATAAATGTTTTACCAGGGACTGGGTAAGCCAGCACTGGGAAGAGCTAGTGCATTCTTAATTTGTCAAAAGATCATTGGCATTCTTTACCCAAAGAAATGGCTTCTTTTTGCTCCGTATTTATTGAAGCTCTCTGGCAATGTTGGAAAAGTTTGGCACAAATCTGCGATAATATGCGCAGAGTCCCAGCAAGCTTCGAAGTTCATGTGCATTTGTTGGTCTTGGCCAACTCTCTTTACGGCATCAACCTTACCAGGATCAGTGCTTATGCCATCTGCAGACACAACGTGGCCCAAATAGTTCACCTTCTTTCTAAATAGTGAACACTTTCCGTGGACTGAGCTTCATACCGGCACTGCGAATACGCTGGAACACTTCTCTAAGGTTCGTAAGGTGTTCATCAAATGTCTTTCCATCACTACATTGTCATCGAGGTAGACGAGGCATGTCTTCCAGTTGAGACCTCGCAAGATGTGTTCCATAAGCCGTTCAAAAGTCGCTGGTGCATTACATAACCCAAACGGCATAACAGTAAACTGCCAGAGGCCATTACCCGCCGAGAGCCAGTCTTTTATCTTTAGGGTGTAAACTAACCTGCCAGTAAACTTCACTTTTTTAAGTCAAGGGTGGAGAAAATTTAGATCCCGCGAGTGTATATCCAGTGTCGTCGATACGGGGAAGAGATAGCTGTCTTTGTCAGTTACCTCATTCAAAGCTCTATAGTCTACACAGAATCTAAACGACCCGTCTTTTCTTCTTCACAAGTACGACAGGTGAACTCCACGGGCTGTTGGACGGTTCATCACCCCTTGTTTATGCATTTGTTCCAACATTTGTTGCCTCTTGTTGCTTTGCTAGAGGTAGGCGGCGTGGCATCTGCCGTATTGGTTTAGCACTCCCTGTGTTGATTCGATGCTGAACCAAGTCTGTTCTCCCGCAATCATTTTCTTCAGCTGCCATGACATCTGTATACTCCTGTAACATAGCTTCGGCCTTATCATAATCGCTTTGAAGTAAATCCTTCCGCAATTCACATGCTTATCTAAGAATCGATTCTTTGCAGGACTTTTGGCTATTAAACGTTTATCAATCTCACAGTTCGTTATTAAATCAACAGGGTCACATGTAGCGAAGTGACACTGTCCTTACGAAGGTTTTGATCAATATTTGCAATGTTCATCACTCTTACTGGTACCAATCTCTTGGTTTCATTGATTGCACCACGTTTTCCTAATGGCTATCTTCGACTAATTCCATGACCAGCCTCTACCATGGCTGTCTTCATTCCATCTCCAGTTTACCCCAGATGATAAACTCCTGACTGAACAGGTACACTTATGTCTTCAATGAGTCGTATCCGCTTTATAACATTCTCATTATCATATTTCCTAAGAAGGGGAAATTCTTTTTCCCACACTGTAAAGTGCCTACGCCAAGGTTCAGTGAAAGGCCATATAAGTGCATGAAGTCCAGCCCCAAAATGATTAGCCAGACAATGTCAGCCACCAAAAACTCATGACTGAACGATTCATCCCCAGTTGGAACTCAATTTAGTCCGTCCCAGGATCGGCTTTAGTTCTCCACTTGCAGTCTTCAATGAATGCCTTACTCACATTATTCATGTGCATGTCTTTGATTACTAGGGTCGCAAGATTGAACGTGATGCCCCAGTATCTAATAGAAATCTACACTCAAGCTTTCCAATTTTTTCCTTTAACATACAGGCTCGATTTAGTCCCCAGAGTTGCAACTGGAATGACGACTTTATGGGCTTGTTGGAGTGTTTTGCCGCTTTTGCCCTACGAAGCTGGCAGACGTTAGTTTCCCTGGTTACCCCAGCGGATTAAATCTGTGGGAGGCTCTTTGACTGTCTGGCCCAGATTACCAACTCCCCGACAGTTTCTACGAAGATGACCAGAAGCACCACAGCTCCAGCAGCGAGGGTCATTCATACCTTAGTCCTCTCGGCCATCTCTTGTTCCTTGGCTGCCATGCTTCCTTCAACCACCCTACGAATCTATTGCTGTATCTTTATTGACCTCTAACTGCCTTGAGTGATGTTCGGTCCTGGAGGAATTCTTAGCAGCTTCATACGACAGGGCATAAGCCAGTGCTTCGCTTGCCCTTTGCTTCACTCATCCTAATTGCTTTTTTCAGTTCTGGGTCGCGAATGGCATCTATGAAAGAGTCAATTATAATGACATTAAGGAATTCCTGTTCAGCCGTTGGGTAGGACAGGCGTGCTAGCCGCTCGATGTCTGCCTCTATTTCTGCAGGATTCCCAGACTTCGTTGTCTTGTCTTCAACTGCACTCTGTAGACCTCCTGCAAGTGTTCATCGCCAAACCTCAATTCTAAGGCCCTAACTACGGCACGTAACGTCCCAGATCAGAAATGGTGTGCAGTAGTTCGGCGGCTTTTTTCTCTCAAGGCCAACGCAAGCGCTGTTGCTTTATCTTCGTCCCGGGTCCAGCTGTTAACATTAACAGCCGCCTCAAATTGTCTTTTATAGGACGGATCATGAAATAGTGCCGTCAAAAAATTGGTGGTCTTATCTTGCTCAATGTAGTCTGGGTCACCGCCTGTGACCCCTGCGCCTTGTTCAATTCCTCCCTAATGCCGCTAATCTCCTCGTTGTATTTTTCATTGTTGATTAAAATCTCAGCCCGGATGCCAATTCACTTTCATGTAGACATCTTCATTTATTTCGATCTTTGTTTCTCGAGGTCACCTTTTTAAACTTTTCTTAATGTCCCTATTTCATTTCTTAATGTGGAATGAAATTCTTTCACTTCACTTCTCAGCTGCCCGATTTCTGTGGTAAAAGTGTAGCTCTCCGGGTCCATTCCCTCATCATAAGAGCTCCATTAAGTCTCTTAACCAGTTGCTGCTTGTTGCCTTCAGTCGGAAGGGTCCTTTCTTCTTGTTCTTCCTTCAATTTCTAACTAAAAGTTTGTTGAGTTTTTACCGGACATTGTAGACTATCCCACTTCTGACAGCAGTGTTACAACTTGATATTACATGAGGATGATTACACAGGACACGTGGGTTCAATAATGACTAGACTGATAATTATTTATTATACAAATTATCTAAACATTAATTCCATAACTAAACTAATAAATCCACATAGGAAACAAAAAATCACTGCCGGCCACAAGCGAATCCAAAGTGTGATTCCAGGTCACCAACAACTTGTCCTTCAAAACAAAACCAATTAACTACATATGTCCGGTCCACACCTACAAAATCAGGTCACGTCACTGGTCTTCACGCATCGTCCTCCTCTCTTGTTTTTACACACCTGTCGAGGTGACGACCGGTCCAGCACCGTGCGTGTAGAATTAAGAGGGTCACAATAATATTGTGCGCAAATTTTGACTTACTATCTTCTTTAATAGGAACTATCAATCCGAACAAACTGTGGTAAATTCGTCCGCCATCAAGCAAGTTTGCGGCAATTCAAGTCAAAGCACATGGTAGGATTTTTAACCCTTTTCCCCTCAATTCACGCATATATATAAAAAAAAAACGTTTCACGCTTCCTCCAGGACCATCAACAAAGAGGTATTTGGAAAATTAATTGCCTGACTAGTGGCATTAATGATTGCATCAAACAAGTCGCCGATTGTCATTCAGTTTATCCTTCTTTATCAAGTGCCATTCTCTGCTCTTTGTATTTCATTATAAGAGTTATCGATTATTAGAGGTGGCTCACGTAAACCAAACTCTTTTAAACTCTTACCATGGCATCGTATTATATCACGGATATTTCTCAAGATAATGTTCTTCGCAATTGTGATATTCCTCGTGACATTCGTGTGTTTATTTTGACAAACACCAACATTTCAAATTTGAACTCATCAAATAAGGCTTACGTATAGTAGGTTCACAAAATGTACATATGTAAGCAAAGACGCTACAAAGCTGATTTGTAGAACACATCATCCCGCAAGCTTCTACCATTTTTTCTCGCCAAATCGATTCATCAAGCACTAAACCTTGTTGTTTGGCAGCTTCCTTAAATGAATCATACATCATCACATCTACTGTTTTTAAGAAATTAAATGACGTCGCTCCTTTTACATGAAGTAATAGAAGTCTCTTAAAAGTATCTTTTCTTCATCTTTTGGGCTTACAGTATAAATCCTGCCAATTACTTTCTCCACCTCTTTGACAAACGTCCCATGAACCTTGCTTAAAAATATAGTGTTCAGGAATTTCTCTGTATAAGTATTGCCTGGCATTTGGATCATAAGCATTCAATGTAAACCATGCCTTTAAAGTTGTCTGTTTCCTGTCAGCTCTTCCGGCGGCTTTTTCAAGCTCATCAGGATTAAAACAAATATTCTTGTTCGTCTGGAAGATGCGGTTCGCCATCCGATCAATGGTCGAGCATGCCAAATCCAAACAATTCTCCATACCGGGCTCTTGGAGCACTTATTGTACCTAGAGTCGACAAATTTTGTTGGTTCATCGTAGTTCAAAGTTCTATTCTAATTTGACGTTTGCAAATAATCATGGCCTATATACACGTATTTAAACAAATATTTACGCTCTTACTGATGCACACACTTCAACGTTTATGTGGCAATTGTACTAAAGACAAGATCTGCTGTATGGCACAACCCAGGAATTATCAAGTTCCTTCTTTGTGAAGTAACGTTACTTTTCTTCTCCGATATTTTGGGAAACCATCAAAATTCTTGCATGTTGTTTCCTTTAAATCTTTAGGAAATTTTTTTCCGTATTCACCATTTTCCTGGCAATGCAATTTGGATTCAATTGTCCACATGGCCCATGAATCATGTTAGTTATTACAATATCATAAATAGCTTCCGCACAAATTAAATTATCAATATCTTCTTCTGTTCTAATTTTCCAATCAGGGTCTAGGACCTGTAGTACATGTACATGGGGAAGGCCCCTTTTCTGAAACTCATTTACCTGCACTTTTCCAATGGTTTTGCCAATTAGGCTGATGTGCTTTATCATGCTATCAATGATGCTTTTAAATTTGATATAAGAAACTCTCGCTACAATGTCAGACGATGTTCAACACTCTGACCATTTAAGTTTTCTTGATTTCTCCATTTCGGATTGCAAGTAATTGTTGTGAAAACATATGTGGGGGCTCCAAGCTTTTCCACAATTATCTTTGCATCCTGGTAATTTTGATAAAGGACAGTTCCATGGGCTCCATGGAAAGAAGACGGTAATACTACCAATCTCCCGGAACGACATCTTTATTTTCAAGTCGTGAATGGACGTGATCCATTAAGCCAGAGTATTTTTCAACTCTCAACTTGCTCTGATTCATGTTAATATATTGTAATCTATTGGCTTCTGTCACAACCCAATTTGAATAACTCGTGGTCTAGGGGTACATTGCCGAGAGGTTCACCCAGGTCCCCGTAGGTTGGACAGACACATTAACATTTGTATACATATAAATATGACGTATACAATCAATAACTCTGTATAAATAATAACTTTAAAACCACTTTTATAACTGACTATACAGAAAAATATAGGATTTATGTGACGATTTCCACCCCCACAATAGTATTACAATCAATAAATAGACTAAATTATGATAGGATCAGTTATTGCATTATAATTGTCAGATGGTCTTTCAATCCTGGGCCGTCCGGGTCTCAAATGCCTCCAGAACGACTAGATGTCAGGGCTATTACGGTGCACTTCAGGCAGGGGCCATTTCACGTCCGATACGACTTAAAGGTTACTTCCAGATTCAGGGCCTACATGTTACAAACAACATCATGTACGATATGACTACACAATGCTACTTTGATATTACAGTATACAACGTATTGTCTAAACTCATGGATATCTAGATATAACACCAGGATACAACCAAACGAAATTTCATTCTAGCCGTACGGTTTAGGCTGGACGCAAGGGTTAAACAAAGTTGCACTATTATATACATGCTTGCTTGTTTTCGTTCGTCCATTGTTTATTCGGGTTTTATTTTGTGTTATTACTGTTGTTTTTCTAAAATTTCTCTTTTTCTCGGTAAAATTTACGTATAATAATTGTTTTGGTTTATAAATCTAATTTTAAATATAATAAATAACTAAGAAAAATGGTCAATAAGTGTTCTGCATACGGATGCAAAAGTGGATATGACAGTGTTAAAAGCGAAAGTAAAGGAGTTTTTTCATTCGTATCCATTAAACAATGTGGAATTATGTGAAAAATGGATTAGAGCTAATCCCTGCCAAAATTTTCAGCCTGGGAAATATTCAAAATGTGTTCGCTCCATTTCTTGCCATGTCTCGATCAAAGAAAAGATGTGAATCCAATAAACCTGTTAGACCAAAAAAATTAAATTAAAAGAGGATGCAGTGCCAAGTATTTTTCAGAATGCACCATCATACTTATCAACTCCAAAGTACCGTAGAACAACAATGAAGTCTTCGTCATCAGCTCTCGACAAGAAGTTGTTGAAAATCAAATGATGGAGTTGGAAAACTTGTTTAATGAAAATGATGTCATAAACAAGTTATCTTTTAGTTGATCTAAAAGAAAAAATTAAGTAAAGAGAAAATACCTTCTGGATATCAACTCCATATTCAAAATGAACATTTATATATTTATTTGTTGGAATTTTAGAATAACATTTTGTTTATTAAATCATCAATTTCAATTTCAAAATCATTCGACATATCACTACATCACAAAGGAAAACAATTATCTAAATCTATTTTAAACGATATTTGTTCTTCCAATTTGGAAACAATGAGTCAGTTGTTGAATTTGCTTGCTCGTTTAAAATGTTTTGATGAAACTCTATTTCATGAAACCTTTGATGAGATCAAGCAAGAAGCAAAATCAAATTTGAAAAATGATGACTTTTTATGAAGATTCAAATCCTGTTTTTCAACAAATACAATTTCTGTCGATCAGTTGAATTGGTTGGGGTGAACAAACATGCGAGAACATACACACCACAAACCATTATTTGGTCATATCTGGAATATGAACACTGCATCTTACTCTAAAATATTGGAAAGTGAAGTTTTGAACCTTGCCTTCAATAAACACTTAAAAAAACTAACAAGACGAGTAAATGAAAAAACAGGGCTTGATAATGACAAAGTTACCTCACACTTCGTGTTAGCACATTAAACCAGCTGGAAAGCACGTACAATCATAATCGATGAAATATATGTGGCCAAGCGTGTTGAATACTCTTCCGGCAAGTTTCATAGGATTGACCGCTGAAGGCGAACAAGCTTCTACTCTTCTGTGTTTTATGGTTAAATCTCTTTGTCATAAATTTAAAGATATGGTAGCTCTCTACCCTATCCATAATTTGACTGTTGGCCAAATGCATCAATGTTACACAGAAGTGATGGAAATGGTGCACCGAGCAGGGGTTACTTTAATTGGCATTTCGGTTGACAATGCAGCTGTTAACAGAAAGTTTTATATTCAAGAACTTTGTGGAGGCACGATTAAACCGTCTATTGAAAACAAATGGACTAATCAGCCAATGTTTTTAATTTTCGATGCAGTCCCACAATTTAAAAAATATATACACAATCTCTTGAATCGACGATCCTTTGTCTTTCCGAAATTTTGCAACAATAACATTGCAGCACCTGATTCATCAGGCCGATTTTCAGCACATTGAGGATCTTTACAACTTGGAGCTGAACATGATTGTTAAAAAGCATACAAGCTGAATGCGAAAGTACTGAATTCCACAAATATTGAGAAAATGTCTGTCAAACTCTCATCGTCAGTGTTTTGCGAATCGACTGTGAATGCTTTAAAATTTTATGTGGAGCATGAAAATAAAGTTGAATGTGGAGTGAACAGCTTCGGTTTGTGGGTATTATCAGCAAACTCTGGGAAGTTTTAAATGTAAAAACTTGTTCGAAGGGGGAAAAGAAAAAGAAACTACCACATGGGATCCAGTAAAATCTTCCTCTGATTGGAAAATAGAATTTCTTTAGAGTTTCGTGATTTCCTACACAGCTGGCAAAACGCAAAAACAAAAGGACTCAGTCGTGAGACTTATTTGGCTGCCGGTCAAACCATGTTCTGCTCCTTGCCAATTGTTGTAAATACTTGATGAGTGAGACAGACTTTGAACATCCTCCTTGGTCATCTATGTCGGACCCCATAGAGTTGAGATTTGGATGGTTGCGCCAAATGTCAGGGGGCAATTATTTTGTCTCAGTTCGGCAAGTTGCAGATAGCAACACCAAGATAAAATGATGTTCTGTTAAGTCATTCAAAATTGAATATTAGCGAGATCGATGATTTCTTTGATGATGTTAAAAGCTGGTACGGATGAAAATGTAAATGCAATTTTAGATTGTTTAAAAATTTCGAAAGCCCTAATGACGATGAAGCATCAACAATATATTATGTTGCAGGAGCAATGCACATTCCATCATTCATCGTAGAATAAGTGTACCAGCTGTAGAGAACATTAGTCGATGAAAAATTTAACGACATTGACGAATTAAGATTAAAAAAGCTGGATGTTATTTTGAACGATGTCAACAGAGGAGGGCTATTGAAGCCATCTGGAGTACACCTTCTACTTGCCTACAAAATTGGAAAGTATTCAATTCATTGAAAAGATCAGCAAATAGTCTGAAACTATTTTCTAGGACAAACAAATCAAAAAATTTGTTTGTTAAAATTGTTGATAGAGTAACAATTGATGAGTCATTGATGATTGAAGAAATGTTTGTAATTTCAATCATAATTTAAAAGAACTTATTTCTGTTACATTTTTTAATTGTTCGTCTAAAAATTCATGTTAAGCAATTGAATGAAACGGTTCATGAAAAACCAATGAAAACGAAAAATAAATAAATTGACAAAATAAAGATTTTAAATTAAACAAGCAATTAAGCCTGTTCCATTCTCCTACATTATATCGTTAGCGCATTTTCGTGTTATGTATCAGTACGATTGTTAGTTTTCAGTAAATATTTGTAAATTTTGGAAATGTTTATAAATTCAATTGTGTAAAATGCATATATTTGTAAAAAATTATAAAGACGTTTCTTTATATTTGAAAATAAATTATTGTCTCTTAAATCTAACTACAAGTGGTTTGTGGTTACTGAAATAGGACTCATAATTGAAAACATTCTAAATTATAGTCATTTAATCGTCCGAAAACTCCGTCAATTGTTGCATAGCTCTGAAACTTTCAATTAAACTCAGAACACAAGCTTACTATTTCATTTGATGAGTTTCTTAATAAATCTTTAGAAACTACGTGCTGCAGTATTTCGCACCAAATGAACGGGTTATTGAATGTACAAGGTGTATATATACTATATAAGCCCCTTAGAGCCCCGAAGCCCATTCCTCAGAGGTTCTATCGCGAAATGAACTTTTGATGTACACATGGCAGGTTAAGAACTACAAAATGATATATACATCATGGGTCTAGGACTTATAGTTGCTGAGATATAGTGTCTTTATTAATATAGCTTATATAGTAAAAAACGGTACTAAGGCCCCTTTTACGGCCCTGAGAGGTCAGATCGCGAAATGAAAAAAAGTCATTTCTTGGCAGGCCAAGACCTACAAAATGATATATACATCATGGGTCTAGAATTTATGGTTGTTGAGATCTAGGGTGTACACGGACGGACAGACAAAACGGGGACAATAGAGCATTTTTTTTTCGAAAAATGCTCTAAAATTTGTTATTAAAAGTTTTCAAACTTTAATTGCGTTTGTGTTTATTTCATAAAAACATAAGTACCAAATATACAAAACTGCCATTAAACATGAAGACTAACGCTATGGAACACTTGATTGTGTGTCAGCCTAAACCGTATTTTTTAAAATATTGGTTGTCCTCCTGATCTAGGATTTATATGTCTAAACTATACAACATACCTCCAGAACTTCCATGCTGTGAGCTTGTGCTTGTGATAGCTTGTGCTTAGCAATGTAAATTGTACCTTCGGATGCAGAAGTTTTGTTTTCTACTCAACGTAGATAGTTACTTGTGCTTAAACTCCGCCATTTCTGCTCCGTCAAAAGCGCAGCCGATTTAAATGAAATGCTAGCCGATTTACGTGAAATCAAGTGCAGAATTGTTATTTTTTTGTTTGACGTCATAGAGGATTTTTATTTATAGCAACGGCGTTCCGATTCTGCAAAAATTGTGGTATCGGGAAATTACGTCATAGATTATTATAGCGTCGGCTTTCCCACACACCGCCGGACGGACGGACGGATCACAAGATAAAGGCTACTTTATTAGTAGGATAGTGTGCTATTACACAAAACGCACTGCCGCAAAAAGTTCTGATAAATAAAATAAAAAGAACAACTGGCTTTAAATAAAACTTTTCAAAAATATTTTCAATCATCTAAATGTGCTTGTAAAGAGTACAATGGTAAATGAGGAAATGCTTGTACCATACACATCGCAACTTTTAATTGAAAGACAAAGGTATGGTTATGGACTGACGTGTTTCTAAACAAAAGTTTGGCAGCACCCTAAACATTTGCCTAAACATATCAATGTCTTATTATGATACTGATATGAAAGTATTTCTCTAGGATACAGATCGTTACAAGGTAGCGTATTGCTAAAAAAAATACAATGATACGATTATGTTATTCTTGCCTTGTTTTTGACGTATCTGAGTTGAATGTTTCTATTCATGTGGACTTACACAAATAGGTATATGCCTTGTGACATTAACAGACAGGATGGGGAGAAACACATAGAACTGTGACTGCCAGAAAAGTTTCATCCCTCCCCGAGACTAAGGGAGGGCATATAATTATACATCTACCTCAGGGTAGTTTTGAAACGCCAGGGCCAAGCACGCAGAAATTTTGGTCTGCACACACCGACAGACAAAAAGACTACGTACATAATTGATCTAAAGCCGAGAGATCAATTAAGAATGGAGAAGTGGCGGGGACTGGGACAATGTTTCCTTTATAAACATATCCACACTTTTCCCAGTACATCCTTACATTGGCTAGCGTGTGTTCAGGCAGTGAGTATTGTATCTTTGAGCATTGTATTCGTGACTATTGTATCTGTGAGTATTGTATCTGTGGAGTATTGTGTCTGTTAGAATTGTATATATTAGAATTGTATTTGTGAGTAATGTATCTGTGCGTATAATATATAAATGTACGGTTTTTGTGAGTATGGTATCTGTGAGTATGGTATCTGTGACTATGGTATATGTGACTATGGTATATGTGACTACAGTATATGTGACTATGGTATCTGTGAGACGCTTTCTGTGAGTAAACTATCTCTGAGTATGGTATCTGTGAGTAAAGTATTCGTATTCTTTCTTTGAGTATGGTATCTGTAAGTATGCTATCTGTGAGTATGGTATTCAGATATCTAGAAGGCATATCTAAGAGACATACTGAGGAGATGAATCAAAATTGTATTGATCTGTGCGTTATGTGCACACGATAAAGACGTACCTCGGGTTAGGGGCTGCCCCCCCCCAAATTAATTCTAAAAATCAAATTTATTATAAAACACACTTCTTTATCATTGTGTTCCACTTTTTTCTTTATAAAAACCCCTCCGCACAGCCCTCCCCCCAAAAAAAAAAATCCTGGGTACGGCCTTGGTACACGACATAGAACAAACCACAATGTTACCGATCAAGTAACTTCTGCTGCGGGAACCGAAATCTGAATGGTTGATAGCAAGATTCTCGCGTGTGTGTTAGTGTGTAACTGATGAATTGAAAGCGGAAATAAACCGCAAGTTTGTGGAGCTGTTGATTATCTCTGTATCAGCTAAGCCTGTTGAACTGTTAGCGATTTCGTAACTATGGAGACGATAAGCAGATATCAAGATTTGTTTTCAATTGTTTGTTTACATTTAATTTCATTAGCAGTAAGATTAAAGTTCTTATTGATTCGCCCCTAATTTCTAATTTTGTTACTACTCTTAAGTCCTTGACGTGATGTGATTCATTCTCTGCAATATATGGCTGGATATACTCAGTTTAATCAAATTGAAGTGTTCGGTTACATGTGGAACGAAAGTAATACATTATATTGCATGATAACTACTTGAAGTAATACATTAATGTAGTGATTATATTGCAAGATAACTAATGCAAGTAATACATGAATGTAGTGTTTATATTACATGATAACTAATGCAAGTAATACGTGTATGTAGTGTTTATATTGCATGATAACTAATGCAAGTAATACATGAAAGTAGTGTTTATATTGCATGATATCTAATGCAAGTAATACATGAGTGGTGTTTATATTTCATTATAACCAATGCAATACATTGATTTGTGTAAAAGTACAGTTCCCTTAAATCCCCAAAAGCAGAAGTGGGCATATAAAGTGTAGAATTAACCTGTTTCAGTAAAAGGGATTGTGTGGTTAGGCATAACGCCAAGCCGCCTGTACTTGTACTCCCCCAACTATCTCACAAACGTTATTATATTTCGTAGAACGATGCTACTCTATATGTCTCACCAACGTTATTATATTTCGTGAATGAAGCTACTCTGTCTCACAAACGTTATTATACTTCGTAGAATGAAGTTACTCTATATGTCTCACCAACGTTATTATATTTCGTAGAACGAAGCTTCACTATCTGTCTCACCAACGTTATTATATTTCGTAGAACGAAGTTACTCTTATATGTCTCACCAACGTTATTATATTTCGTAGAATGAACCTACTCTATCTGTCTAACCCATTTATTATTTTATGAACCCCGTGAAAAAAATGAGAAACAAAATGGCGGGGACTGTGTAAATACATTTAAAGATAAACATTCATTCATTCCGAGTTTCTGTAAACTACACTTCTGAAGATAAACATTCATTCATTCTTTTCGTAATAATTTAGAAAGTAAGCTGGGACTTCCTGGAAGTATTTAAATGACTTATCTGACCGTTATCCCAGCATCACGGAAAAGAAACCCAACTTGAAATGACACACAAGGTAAACTTAGTTGTACTAAATATGGTTGTCGCCTTTGTTATAGAAGTAAAATGTTCATTTAAATGTCCAGTGTATTAGTTAGCTAACACCAGAAAACACAATTGACCACGAGCGTATCACTTTGTTGACCTGTGTTCCCCACATTGGTTTAGCCATAGGTTATTGCGACTTAACACTAGAACGACGGATTATTTGAACCACCTTAACGACTTAAACGGGTAATTTGGACTGCGGTAAGCAAATAACAAATTATGTCATATAATAATTTATTTTTATTATGTGCAACAACCAAAGCAACAATATATATAGAATTATAAATGCATTTTTCAAAAATATACGTAAGTCAGTGTGGGCAAACAACGGCCCGCGGGCTGCATGCGGTCCTTCGAGTATATTGGCGCGGCCCGAATGCGATTCCTATGTCGATGTTAATTCTCTTTTGTTTAGATTTTTCGCTATATTTTTGAAATTTAATTTGAATCTAGTTTTAAAGCTCCAGAATATTAGAGCTGCTTGACCTATAAGCAGATTATGACCTGAAGGAGAAGTTCGGCAAGTTCTGGAGTTTTCAGGATGTTTGTCAGCAGCGGTATTTCCACACCTAAAATACTTTGTCACTATATGGGTCCACATACATTTGTGAGCAATGGTTTTTCTTGTATGAAAATAAACAAGTCTAAGAACAGATTAATGCTGAATGACCGCAAATTAAATGCAGTCATGCGAATCACAACAGTAAACTGGTTCCACAGTTCAATAACATTATCCCAAAATTAGAACAGTTACATAATTTTCATTACTTATAATTATACTCTGTGATCAGGTTGTATGTTGATTAATCTCTTTCTGTCTTCATAATTTGTATGATAAGTACAGTAAACTTTTGATGAAATAATTATGAATAGTAAAGTTTTATTACTAAATTAGCAACTCTTTAAGCTCAAATTTCATAAAGTAATGGGTAATAGAGTGTGAATGTGAAATATAATGACAAATACATGGTTATTATCGTTATTAGATTTTCGCCCTGAGACAAAATTTGCTCTCACTCCCTGACGTATGTCATCACATTCTGTTCATTAGTCATCTTGTGTTTTGTTACTACAAAATGAGCATTAGCGGCGCAAGTTACTGCTTGCTCCACTTTTCACAGGGATGCCTGCTATAATTTGCTTTTGTTACACAGTAAGGCGATCTCAATTCGTAAACAAGGTTCAAAATATAAGCTACAGCCCAGGAAATGCTGGAATATATACATAATCTAAATAATATAAATGCGTTTATAGCCGTAAAGTCCAGAACATTGTAGATTGTAGAAGATAGATCATTATCTTCGTGATGCTGATCTCCTTGTACAGGCGGCTCATTTGGTCCAGAACGTCCACTCCACACTTTAAAATTTCAATATGTTTGTGCAAGATAATCAATATGCAGATATACCTGCTTTGGCTTTCAACGGTAAATTGTTAGGTTTTTTTTTTACCATTGACGAGTACTTTTGAAGAAAAACGTTCTGAAGTCAGCCATTTCTCCACCACCATATTCTACATCATTCCAATCATAGCCATGCTGCTTGTATTTGACACTAGTCTGTACCTGAAGATTAAATGGAGAAAGAGTGTGGAGGTTCAAAGGTCAACCAGCGTCACAGACACGTTTTTCATGACGCTGAAGAAGCCGGCCCTTGAACTTCCGGAAAGTTGCATAAATGCACACGGCAGCGAAGAAGACCTGGCTAAAGAATCGCTACTGAAGAATTCTAATAATAAACCCAGATATAGCAGGGGCCAGGTAATACATTTTACTAAGTAGAACAAATAAGCAGGGGGCCAAACAAAACACAGGGGGCGGGCCCCAGCCCCTCCCCGCACGCTACTGGCCTATCTGGAGTTGTGTCTTTACAAATTCCCTGGCAACTCTCTTTGATTCTGCCTTACCAACGATGGATGTGCTTTTGGCAACAATATGACGTCAGCCGACAGTCACAAGATATTAATCGGTATGGCGGTCATTATGGCCGATGCAGTCGTTCTAGGTATAACTTCTGGTTTTTTTCGATTATAAAACAAACAATAATAATCTTCTATAATTTTAACAATGTTATAAAGATATGTAAAGTCATAAAATTTCAATAGTCTGGGGTTAGCCGTTTAGAAGTAATTAAACCGCAAAAGTGCGTTGCGGTCAAAATGACCGCTGCCGTCGTTTTAGTGTTAAAGTTTGGACCAGGATGTACAAATATTTTAGCTTTGTAAATGAAACATAAAAAATACAGAACTAATAAACGAAAACTAATTTTCGAAAAAAAAAATGCTCTATTGTCCCTGTTTTGTCTGTCCGTCATCACCTTTGATCTCAACAACCATGATGTATATCTCATTTGTAGGTCTTGGCCTGCCATGTGTGCATCAAAAGTCCATTTCGCGATCTGACCTCTGAGGGCCGAAAAACGGCTTATTATAAAAATTATCTATTTACTATATACGCTATATTAACAAAGGGGCATAGCTCATTATTTATTTCTGTAACAGTTATTCAACATGACTTACTTCCCTTACTTATAACACGAAAATGCTCTAACACGTCCTGATACCAGGCTTAGATTGCTTGTTTATTATCTTCAATTTCTCTTGTACATATCTTTGTGTTGCCTGTTATGTATTTATCTTTGCCAAATAGAAATCACTTTTATTCTAGGCAAAGCACTTTACACTGTTTTCTAATCATTATGTCCTAGTTTAAATTTTTACAAAGTGACATATACCTGATAATATGCGATTCATAATCAACTTGGTATTTTTTTTCAGGTAAATAGTTTCATAGTTGGGCTGTGAAATGTTGGCTATTAAGAAGAAATGGATTTAAACATGATGTGTGACTGCTGCCAATTATCGATTTTGCAGCATTAGCCATTGTTTGTTCTATAGATGATTCAAAATATCCCTAATGGCTGAAACCGATTCCAAGGAGACCGTTCATCCCAGGCACTACCGCGGCTACTTCGAGATATGGGCTTCCAGCCGTGCCCATGGTGGCCATCTGTGTAGTGACCATCGCAGCCAATGGGGCCATTCTGACAATGTTTTTCAGTCGGCGAGGCCTGGAGGCGCTGCAAGAACATGTACTTCTTCAGCCTCGCATTGTCTGAATTCCTCATCGGCCTCATAGAGCCTTACAAGATGTCTAACGACCTCCACATGACCTGGAACAGTGGATGGAGCTGTCGAGTGTTTCAAACCGTCAGGCAGTCTCTGGGTACATCGTTCTTGGGTTACTCTTCTCATTACCCTGGACAAGTGCGCTACCCACTACCCGGTGTCATACAGGAGCAAGTCCACAAAGTGCATGACAATCGCCGCCGTGGTGTCGATCTGGTTCATTGGCGCCCTCATCAACACCTTCTCCCAGATCTGGTGGGATGACTTGTGGTTTCGGCTCTGCTGTCGGTCACTCCAAGTCATTCTCTGCGTCCAACAACGGGATCAACACCACTCCGCGACAGACCGTGGTGCTGGGACACACGGACAACACGTCTCGGACGTCCAGGCTCCGTTGGCAGTGCGTCACTTACTTACCATCATAACGTCTGTCCAGAGGGCTACCACCTGAGCTTTAACTTGTCCATTTTCTCCACCACCATATTCTACATCATTCCAATCATAGCCATGCTTGTATTTGACACTATCTGTAAAATTGAAGATTAAATGGAGAAAGAGTGTGAGGTTCAAAGGTCGTCCAGCGTCACAGACACGTATTTCATGACGCTGAAGAAGCCGGCCCTTGAACTTCCGGAAAGTTGCATAAATGCACACGGCAGCGAAGAAGAAGGGCTAAAGAATCGCTACTGAAGAATTCTGACAATAAACCCATCAATAAACATCTGGCCATAGCGCCAGGAGCGAAAGGAGGCATAGCTCCCTTCCGGCAATCTCGCCCATCATAAAAGGGAGGACTTCCAGCGGCAGAAGGGTGTCGATGCCGGAGAGCAACACTGGCAAAGCGGGGCTGCCGCTACGTGGGTCGAAAGTGGTCAGGTAAATGCCACGGCGCTGACCAACAATCAAAACGCTCCGCCTACGCCTCTGGCCAATCTGGCGCCCTGTCTGCACACCGAGGACATGGTGACGACATCCTGGTCAAGCAGACAAAAAAGACGGTCACGTGTCTGTGGCTGATGCTGGGCATCTTGGTCACGTGCTGGCTGCCTCACGCTGTAGTAACATGGGTCAACTCCAGATGCTGGTGTCTGGACACGTGGGGGGCGCTGACCGCTACGTCATGGTTTTTCTGCTTGACCACGCAGTCAACCCAATCCTGTACGGACTGATGTACGTCCAGTTTAAGAATGTGCTGAAACAGTGGTTGCTAATTGAAAGGATGCACGCATTCAAAATGAGGGACACATGGATACTGAAAAATCTCCAGAAGAAAGTCAGCTGTGAGGAAAACAGCAACAAGGAGAAAAGTCCTGAACCCTTCAACCAAACTGCATCAATTTCGTAAGTGCCCCTTGCTTCTCTCACATCAACTTGGCCGCTAAGAATGACAATGACAACACAGTTTTGTAGATATTGCAGATGAAATGACTCAGGTAGGTGCAAAGTATTAGTGAGTAGGCCTACATAAAATTAGAAGAAAACTTAGTCTTTAGCATAAATGAGTACATATAATTAGAAGAAAACTTAGTCTTTAGTATAAATGAGTACATATAATTAGATTTTATTAGAAGAAAACTTGTTAAAGTATTAGAGAGCACAGATAAATAGCAAAGTTAGATAAAACTGTACCCACGGAGCATTACGTCAGCTCTTCCGGATAAAGACGTCATAAATTAAGATATTTTTTGGAGGTTTCAAGCGACCACTTAATATGAATACCCGAGTTTGGGAAACTAGCTAGCCTATCAATCTTGAAGAATTGTTTTCTTTATTTTTCAATTTTCGGTCTCTCAAGAGTTATATTTAATTTTTATTTTGTGAGAAGGTAGACCATGGCGTTATTCCAGATCAATGCTGCCTTGTCTGATACTTTTAGAGCGAAATTCCGGATTTTTTATTTAATAACATAAAATGTAATGTATTTCATAAGAGAACACATACAACTAACAACATGTTTTAAAGACAATCATCATCGACGATTAAATGTTTTGCTCTCTACACATATTGGTCCTGTTTTGTCTGTCTGTCCGTCATCACCCCTAGATCTCAACAACCATGTGTCCTAGACCCATGATGTACACATCATTTTGTAGGTCATGCCTGCCAAGTAAACACTTTGGTCCATTTCATGATCTGACCTCTGAGGGCCGAAAAAGGGGGCGTTTTGGTACCGTTTTTTACTATATAAGCTATGGCTAATAAAGTAGCGCCTCATATCTCAGCAACCATAAGTCCTAGACCAATGATGTATATATCATTTTTTAGGTCTTGGCCTGCCAAGTGTACATCAAAAGTCCATTTTGCGATCTGACCTCTCAGTGGCCGAAAAAAGGGGGGCGTTTTAAGTACCGTTTTGCTTATATTTTGCAAATATAAATAATAAAAGCTAACAGTTATTCAACATGATTACTTCCTCTCTATTTATCAAAACCAAGCAAAAATCTATGGCTGTCACCCGGAAAAAATACGGATTTCGTCCGGCGTAACCGTAGTCACTGCGCACTAAAATGCTCTAAAATGTCCTTTGTCCGAAACGGAAAAGTCTTAAATTTCTTGTTTTTAAATTCATTTAGTAATGAATGGTAATGAATATATTTCAAAAATGTGCCTGGCTGTAGACATAACTAAACATTCATTTAACTATGAACAGGCTGTGTTTCATTTAGAGAATAAGTGTTTTATCATTTAACTTACAGAATACAGATTGAATTATTATTTATGTCCCCAATGTTACATGATGCCTCAATGTTACATTATGTCCTCAATGTTACATTGTATCCTCAATGGTACAGTATGTCCTCAATGTTACAATGTGTCCCCAATGTTACTCTGTGGTCTTGTGTTCGTCTGCTGAAATAAAAAAAAATTCGTATTAATAGACTAATGTACGGGTACAATTTATATGAACTGAAGAGTTAGACCAGAATGTATCAAAATAATAATCCCTCAAGTTTATTCCATTCTTGTGTTTTGTTTTATGTTGTAAATAAATACTTTCGAAAGCAGTTGAGATTTTTTTTTTAAAAAAAAAAAAAAAGCAAATATTGCCCTCATTACAAATAGGTTCTACCACAGGATACAAAATAATACAAAAGCCCATCGCTATTTAGAAAGTCCTCTATCAAAGACTAAAAAAATAATAATAGCATTTAATATTTGTACTAAATAGATATAATAATACGCACCTTTTAGGGAAAAGAAATATTTAACAATGCGCGTACTGAATAGTGGCATATAATAGATACGCAGACTTTTTAGGAAAACTCAGTTTATGATTACGTTGAGAAATGCATTCTCTGAACCACTTTCTTGTATCTCACCTTGGGCCCACCCAAATGTATATTGCCCTGAGTCCCAAAAACATAAGAATGGCTCTGATGACAGGTTTCTACTGTATCCTAATTTTTTTATTTGTTATATCTTACTTTATAATTAACACATTGGTTTTATCAAGTATTTTCGTGACTTGATGGAGCTATATAGCATATAGCATAGCCTGGACATTATAGTATATTTGAACTATAATTATTTGTCCAGTCATTGCATTGGCTTGTTCTGAACTTTCTCTAAAATAATGTATTACAAATAATTGAAATTGAATTTGAATTAATATATTTAAAATCTGTCTCATTGATTGAATGATTGATTGATTTTTATATTGTTGTTGTTTTCATTCTGATCCATTATACCGTTGAATAGCATTCCTGGAAAATAGCCCGGGCCTCAATAACGTGTGTCTGACGTGTTTATCACTTAGACATTGTGCCAGTTGAATATCTCAGTAGAACAGAATCTGGGGACCAGTGTAATACAATTTGTAGAATATACCATTGATAAATTAAGTGAATTAATGAAATGTGGCTATTGACTGCCTTATGTCTACATTCCATTGGTTCCCTTGCTTATCCTGAAGAAAAAAATATATTTTTATTCTTCTATTTATAATTTATTTTGTGGAATATTCAAACAAACATTGAAGCCTTATTTATTTTCAATTTAAAATCTTAAGCGTTTTTTTTTTGTTTCTGTTAATTAATCATTGTATTTTAATATTTTTTCTTTCCCCCTTTTGTTCCATGTCCAATTATTTTCTCATTCATTTTACGGACGCCATTTTGCCTTTATATTATTTCTTAGACGTGTGTTATTGGGTAAATGTTTAAATAGACTTCTATGTTGTAAAGCTGAAAGGGTAGAATCATATAAATATATTGCAGCTTTATCTGCTGTTTTATGTTGTGATATAGACAGTACATTGTTTTATATTGTGAATTAGATTGTACGTTGTTTTATATTGTGAAATAGATTGTACCCGTTGTTTTATATTGTGAATTAGATTGTATGTTGTTTTATTTTGTGATATATAGACTGTATGTTGTTATTTTTTAAATGTTTTTAAGATATTTTTTCTTTATATCGTGATACTGTAGTTGTTTAAAGTGTGTTTTTATAGATCAAACGCTATTATATGATGAAGACTACGTTATATTGTGAATATATACAGCACGCTGTTTTATTGTGCAGGTTGTTGTATGTTGTGATATAGAATGTCCTTTTTAATTGTAATAGGCTGCGAATTAGTTTATATATTGTGATACAGACTGTAGGGTGATCTATATTTTAATGTAGGCTATAGGGTGATCTATATTGTGATACAGACTGTAGGGTGATCTATATTTTAATGTAGGCTGTAGGGTGATCTATATTGTGATACAGACTGTAGGGTGGTCTATATTTTGATGTAGGCTGTGCATCGACACTGAACAGCACCTGTCAGTTAGTAGAGCTAAAAAATTGAATTCTCTTAAACGTGAATATCAGTTTATGAATCACTAAAACGGTTTTTTTTATTTGTTTCTTTTTCTAGGATTTGGACAATTCGATTTTTTTTTCTTCTTTGGTTTATTTATTGATTTTTTGCTCTTTTTATTTGTGTTTGCCTTCCTGTCACATGTCAGACAGGATAAAAAGAAATATCTCTGGCTGTCTGGCTGTATAAATGTAATGTAATAGCTATGGCTGTGATGTAATATATCTGGATGACTAGATGCAATGTAGCAGCCATATCAGGATACTTGTTATGTTACAGTCATGTCTAACTTGATTTTATGTTGCAGTGATGTAACATATATTAATAGTTAGTTTTTATGTAACAGTCATGGTAGCTAGATATGATGTAACACATTCATTGCTGGCTAGATGTAATAGCTATGGCTGGCTAGATGTGATAGCCATGGCTGGCTAGGTGTGATGGGTAAGCCAGTACTGGCATTATGTGATGTTACAGATGGTTTGGAAAAGTCATGGCTAGTGCTTCAGATGTGACGAAACCACAGCTTGTGATGTATTTATTTGACACTTAGCCTAATTAAAGAATAATTCTGTAACAACTGTATGTTGGTGTGTTTTTGTCTAGTAGTATTTAGACAATGTTTATTCTGATGTAATTCCTAGTTATTGTAAAGTAATGACAATTGTTGTGTCTTACAGGCCAAGGTAATTTTTGTTACTTGATATTATTGGCCAGATAACAGCTCAGATTGTAAACTTAACACAGGGTGACTAAAAACGTGAAATTTAATAGCCATGCATAAAAGCCGAACAATTATGACTTTAAAGTTGTTACAAAAAAATATAACATCAGTAACAAGATTGTTGTTAACTTTTAAATCAAAGAATGAAAATATATTATTTTAATGTTAGCGAAAGAAACCACCATTGACTAGACAGTTATAATTCTAAAGCTGTAACCAAAGGTTTAAAATTGATTATTTTGAATATCTCTGTGACATTAGGTGACTAAAGTGACTGTTGAAATGTAGTGAAACATTCCTCGTTATGATGTAAGATCAAACGTACTGTTGTAATTTAACTTTTATTTTTTCGTATTAGTTAAATTCAGCAATCTGAATTTGTTTGTGATATTAGCTAGGCTTGTTAAACATTTGTAAGTCTTCATGTGTTTGGCTCTATACCAAGCCCGTAGCGTACGGGGGGGGGGCAGGGGGCCGGGCCCCCCTGCGTTTTGTCTGCCCCCCTGCTTATTTGTTCTACTTAGTAAAATGTATTACCTGCCCCCCCTTGCTATTGCCTGGCCCCTGCTGTAGAATGCATGGCCCCTCCTGTAAAATTTTCACGCTACGGGGCTGCTCTATACTATAATACTGTGCCACTAACTAGACCTTGCGCTATATATTAGGCTAAATGTTTGTGAGATTATAGGAGGTTGTTATACAATGTCAAATTTGGTAAATATTTTTGGCCATATTATATGTTTGTTAAATCAATTAGATTTGTTATAAATCTTAAATTTGGCCAGATGTGTTGGGCTGATATAAAATGATTTATTTCTGTCGATATTTAATTATTATTTTTAAGGCTTGCCTTGAAACTATTCTGGCTTAGCACACTTACCGTGTAATTGCTATCGCTGAATTAGACTTATATAGATAACAAAAAATGTTAGTAATTGTTCATATGAACTAGAACTTTTCATTATACAACATAGTCTGCGTAATTTATCTGTAGTTTGTCTGCCTGTTGTAAATTTTGTAAATTATTTCAGTAAGCATACTTCCATAAAACAAACTAATGCAAGAGCCAAATATCCTATTAAGTAAAATTCTTGATTGTACATAATATTTTTACATTTACTTAACTTGTATGTGACCTATATACATACATTATAATAATCACGTTGTTCTGTTTAATGTTGGATTGGTTTTATTTATTTATTTATTTTTTTGCCAAATAATTATGTGCTACATTTAACTGACTATGCTAATCTATTGTAAGAATGTTTATTTATTCATGCATTTATTTACTGTACAATTTAACTGATGACATGATGAATTCATGCACGTGCATTTCATGATTATAGATATATTTATTTAATTCGATTCTGATATTATGAATGCATTCATTATAATTCTACCATATGTGACTTGCAGATGTGAAGGCATAAAGTAGCATAAATCATTTAACACAATAACATACAGGGCAACCGACGGAAATGCTAAACCCCCTGAAAAACTATGACGATTACGAATCCCTCTACCCCCTGACAAACTATGACGATTACGAATCCCTCTACCCCCTGACAAACAATTACGATTACGAATCCCTCTAACCCTCCCCGCAATTTAGCGAGAAAATAAAAAAATAAATAATTAAATGCGATGGGGGGGTGGGCATGGACCACCACCCCCCTGTGAGTCGAGACCCATGACCCAAGTATTCAGGTTGTCTCGTTATTACGACGGCACTGCTTCTATATCTTCAATTTATTAAAAAAAATGAAATAGACGGGTGGGGGTGGGGGTGGAGATAAGATTAAGGTGCTAAAATCACGCTACCATTACCTACATTATGACTGGTCCATAAATCTCGAAGATGGTGGGCGTAAAGATTGACAGGAAAAAAATACAGATTACGAAAATTTTATGACAATAAAATTGAAATGATACTTGACAATAAATAGTTTTGACATGTCACAATGAAGTTGGCATACATTTCGTCAGCAGGCTGTGACTTGTTATTTATCTGTTGTTTAAAATGTTAATGCAACATATGTGCTGTCAGGTGTGATGTAGAACCAGTGGCTTCCATCAAATGATTTTGTGGAGATTTATTGCTCTTTATCAGCGTACTCATATTTATATATTATTGCTTTAACAATGGCTTCACACACTCAAACAAAATACAACTGATATTTAGATTTGTGTAGTATACTGTACACATACAATACGCACATACAGTACACTCAGTACAGTACACATACACTTAAACTATTCTTATTATGTATGGATATCTGTCGCAATATTCTACTAGTATGTAAAATAGTGCATTCTCTCTCTCTCTCTTCTCTCTCTCTCTCAATACTCTACTGAAGTCTACTGTTACATAGAATAATGTAAGACACATTATATTCTACTGTTACATAGATTAGTGTATCCCACACATACAAACAGAATTCTACAGTTAACTTAATTTGTATATCTCACACTGCATAAACCATTTAATATTTTTTTTTCATTTACTGAACTACCATTCTCTGTAGACTAGTGTTCATTATTATTTTGCCGTGTGGTGCAGAACTGAACAAGAAAATTTGCCTCCTAAATGTAAACATTCGTGTCTGTCACTTTAGAGAAAAAAAATGGAATAGAAAATCAATAATGAGGTCACCGTCATGTACCTGTAGCATAAAGTGTTGACTGTGTGTAGCTGAGATAGAAACTATGTTATCCAGCATCAGTTGCTGGTTGCTAAATCCGGTCAGTGTCTTGTCAACTGTTGTACTCAGTTGCTTTGCCTGCCAAGCATGCATTAGAGATAACTAACGTATGAACACAATACACATGTGTATGTCAATTGGTGGCTGACTAACGACACATTCCAAGTGTGTTGTCAAGTTGGAAGCTGCCCTATTATATTTCACATGAATGTCCAGTTGAAGACTTTCTTGTGACACATTCCACGAGTGTTGTCCAGCTGTTTGCTGTCTTTTTGAAACAGATTAAATAAGTGTGTTATTCAGCTATTAATCCAGTCTTATGGACACATTCCACCTGTGCTGACCAGAGTTGTAATTTAAAGATTTCCAAACTTATTCAATACTGCTAAAATATTTAAAAATTAAAATCAACATTACCAGTATCTTTGTTTATTTCCTAAGTCAAATTAAATATATTGGGTTTGGTTTTTCGTTATTTTATATTGTTTTAGCTCTGACAGACATACCAGTGAATTCATGTTTATAATAGGTACTTTTCTTTAACACTACTTAAAATTGAGCATTTTTTTTATTAATTTATCAACAAATATTTAAAGATTTTTTTGTTTTTTATTCACGGTTGAAATCACTCCACTGTAACGTCTGTTATTTTTTCGTCAGTAATCTAACAGTTTATGAAGATATTTCAGTTTTATTTGTAAGGAAAATTTATATTTTTTATTTGAGAAAAAACAACAAAAAAAAAAACTTGAAACATCAATCTTAAGAAAAAATGGACATAAACTATTTCAACCATCACATATGAAATTACATGTATCTCGTTTGATTCATTTTATTTCAATATTTATTCTGCTGACAGATCCTATCAATTAATGCACATCAAATATTTTAGTGTGAAAAATAAACATTTATTTTCGTCAATCTCTAGTGGCTTGTTAATTTAATTTGTTTGTTTATTTGTTAATTTAATTTGTTTGCTTATTTGTTAATTTAATTTGTTTGTTTATTTGTTAATTTCATTTGTTTGTTAATTTAATTTGTTTCTTTATTTGTTAATTTAATTTGTTTGTTAATTTAATTTGTTTGTTTATTTGTTAATTTAATTTGTTTGTTTATTTGTTTATTTAATTTGTTTGTTTATTTGTTTATTTAATTTGTTTTTTATTTGTTTATTTAATTTGTTTGTTTATTTGTTTATTTAATTTGTTTGTTTATTTAATGTTTTTGTTTATTCCACTCATAAATGCAACCCACATTCATAAACAGGAAAAAATTCAATTAGACCTATTTACCTAAGCAGAGACATAGAAATTTCCATTAGAGGCGCTAGGTAAGACCACTTGCCATGGCCCTGATAGCAGTTGGAGGCCATCTGGGTTGAAATTACAGTTATTAGACTTAGTTACATGCATTAGAATGTTTAGTTACAATTATTATACTTAATTACATGCATTGTACTTTATAGCTACATGCTTTAGACTTTCTAGTTACATGCTTTAGACCAGTGATCGGCAAACTTATCAGCCAAAGAGCCAAATATGATCATTACAACAATTTAAAAAACAATTGGGAGCCAAATCTGCTTGTTTAGTAGACTTTTATTACACTAAATAAGTAGTACACTAAATAAGTTTGTATGCTAAATATAACTAAATGCCAGAGCCGCATTTAAAGAGCCACATGCGGCTCCGGAGCCGCACTTTGCCGACCACTGCTTTAGACTTTCTAGAACGTGCATTAGACGTTCTACTTCTAGTTACAAGCATTGGAATTTCTAGTTACATGCTTTAGACTATCAATTACTATTGTTGTTTTCCCTTTATGCAAGTACAAGCATACATTTTTTTATTACTGAAAATAAGATTATAATTACAAAATATCCATTGGACCAGTTCCAAAATATGTACTTAACAGTGTACCAAGTAGCTTTTCTTACTAATGTCTTTTCTTAGCATACGTGGTTGTAGATATTGTGACAAACGATCCTGTAAATGTTTGTCAGTCGGCACTTTGAAATGATTTCTTTTCAAATATTCGTGTGCTGCCGAAGTTAGCACGACTGTTAGATTATCGGTACAGTTCAAACTACATCTATGAATCTAATATAAGCAGGTAAAGAAAGTGACTGAGACATAACTATCTTTGTCTTCCAATAATATGGTATGAAAGACCTCCTATGTAAAATACCTGATAAACTACAAACACCGTAAGTAAAAAAAAAACGTTTTTTTTTTATAAGCAAATAATATTATTTACAAATATCAATTTTTAGGTAGTTCGAGTTTATCTATTTAATCTAAATGTTGGGCCCCTATAAATGACAAATAACCAAAAGTTATGGGTCACTCTATTTTCAGTAGCTTACGCACATAGAGAGTACTGAGCTGGGGGTGAGATGGGGGGGGGGGTAATACAAGTGTAAATTAGGCTCTTCAGAAGTCGGGGCCCACTGTGCGTTCGGTGCAACCACTATTAAATACCTCTCTGCATAGGGCCACTTTGCAATACAAAGTACTATTAAATCTAATGGTAAAGAGAAAAAATAAGGGTTAAGGACCACAGAGCCATTCTTAGGTCTACTGTGATGTGGGGCGGGATACGTAGAGATTATTAGAATCATTAGGGTACCATGTGTGGGCATACATATACCCACCATATGATCATACAATGAAATACTGCAAAAGAGGGGGTGGGTGTCTTTTGGGATTTGAGGCCTACACATTTGAGCGGCTCTCTGTAAATTCAATTCTACACGCATAAATGTGACGCATATGTGAATCATTATATTATCATTCAGTTTCCCAATACTAGATAGCATGAATACATCTAGAGGATACGAATTAATAGATTTAAAAAAAAGTGCAGTATAAAGGAATCATAAATTGCATGAAGTTTAACTTTTCTTGCATTTTCCATCAAAACTCTGAATTATGAAGCCTACTAATTTCTTAACTGGTTGTTTCCCATTTAATATGTTGAAGTATGCAATTGCCGCACCAGTCACCCAGGTCTGTAACCAGGTCAAAGTAAGCAGGGGGGGGGGCACTAATACCCAGCAAGCAGGCAGCTTCACTTTTTCTTTATTTTTTCCTCTTTTCTTCTTTTTTAAGCGGGGGGGGGGGGAACCCTTACCTAGCGGGAAGGGGGGGGGGCTACGGGGCTGCAGTCACCTCTTCTTCACAGAACTGCCAACATTTCATTTCATTTCATAGTTGTTACATTATCTAAATGTGTTTTTTTTTAATAAAGTTTTGTTATAAATGATGACAAATTACTGGATATTGGATTCAGTAGTCCCCCATGTTTTAATTCTTAGAAAGAAAAAAAAATAACTTATGTTTTCCACCTTTACTTGTTTCTTGTTTGACTGTTACGGTGATTCAATTTCGGCACGCTTTTGTTCAATTCATCTTCAAAATCATAGTTCATAACATTGGAAAAAATAATCTGCACTTGCCAGATATATTTATACTTTTTAAATATGATAATAACGTTTCTTTTGAGTCAAACAATATACACATACTTGCTATAACCTGCAGATAGAATTTCCTTAGATAAAATAATTTTTTTTTGCCATTATTTCCCGAATTGTTTTACAAAGAAAAAAAATCAACAGACGAAAATAATAAAATAATTGCTCAATGTAAGTTGTGATTCTTTAAAAAATCTGGCTGAAAAAAAAAATAATCACTCAAGTTCACAATAGAAATGTTTAGTCTTGCTTTCAAACAGGAGACACGCACATGTCAGAGAAGATTGCGATAAACTATATGACATAAAACCTAATCTAGATTGCATGAACCATGTAGATAAATCTGTCCAGTCCAAGAAAATAAAGGTAAGTAAATTATTAGATTTTTTAAAACCTTTTTCGCAATAAACTATAATTTATGGGATACTTTTTTCTTGCAATTTGATCAATTAATGTGTGTTATAAGAAAATTAAAATTGAATGCCATTTTCTCGGGCTGATAGCCCGTAGATATATTATCAAATCATTTTAACTTTTTAAAATATTTTTAATAGAGATCTACAAACTCAAATTAAATACTTCATTGAAAAAGTGAAATTCAGTATTCTATAAGATATTGAGATTGACATTTTAAAACATTGACACATTTTTTATTGAAATTTTCAATTTTTGCACTAGAAAGCTTAATTTGAGATGAAATTTGATGTGATAGATTTTTAAGTATTTTATTTAGTTAACATACACATTTTCTTTAATAATACAGCAGAGATTGTCTTGTAATCTATTGGGGGTGCTTCTAAATTTCCTTTTTGACAATTTACAAACTTAAAATCTAACTTTATAATCATATAATATACTAATATAAATATGACTAGTCAAATCTTTATAGTAAAGTAAGTAAAGTTCCCTTCTTACTTTATATTTAACTATAATTAATGTAGAAACCTTTACAAAAATTATATTTATTCAAAATTTAAAAAGGACTTTGCCCTTAAATTTACTTTTTCAATTTTCCTCTCAAGAGCTTTATCTATTTGTGGTTTCTTTTTGAAATATTGAAGCGTACATTTCTTTAAATATATATTGTGTATATATTGGGCTTTAAAAAATTGTGCGGGGATGATAGGTGGGTAGTTTGCCGTGTAAATGACTAACCATTTAATAAATATTTATTTGATTAATAGCTTATTAACTCCTAAGGTTTTTAATTATTTTCTTTAAATTTAACTAACCTTTGTTAGATTATTTGTCTATTTACAAACGTAAACATAAACTTAAAAAAATGGTTTTAAATTTTTTATTATAATTATAACAATTATAAGAAATTAATCAGTTATAAATTGTATTAAGATTTTATTAAACTCCTGTAAATGTAACAAGTTCAGTTTTTGTATATAGTTATTGTACATTCAGAAGTTTGTCCTGCCCATCATTTTCCTAAGTATGCGAAATCTGTTCTCCATTTATCACAGGATCTTTATCTAACACAGACAACTCATGAAAATCAGTGGTCAACAGATCTTGGTATTCTTTACCTCTTATCCTGCCTTTTTTTAGCTACCCTTTTAGCTTTTCTGTATCTTCTGGCTGTCTTGTTTACATCATCATTCCATAGTGTTGTCTTACTTTATTTTTAACCTTTTCTGCATTTAAACCTGTGCTGTCATTAGCTGAAAAAGGTTATACATACATGTTCTCTCACTAAACATATAATGAAGTTAGGCTGAAGGAGTTAGGGTTTGTAAATCTATAGACAGAAGATAAACTTCCAGTCAAGTATGTATCAAGCTGTGTAACACAGAAATAAATCCATCAGCTAGTTGCATAACAGTAGTTTAAAAAAATGCAAGAGATATGTTTTCTTTTCCAAGAATGCAATTAATTGTAGTCAGTATCATTCCTCCTGGGTCATATTTTATCAACTAAAGAGTTTTAAATCTACCAGTATTTTTATCCACAAATGTGTAGCACACTGTTTCTTTCTGTTCATGATGGCATTTTCAATGTCTCAACTAGGGCAGTACTGGATTGTAATTTTTAGATCCAGCAGGAACTGGAATCAGGTTTAATATTTGAATCCTGCTGGAATCGGAACAGGAACCAGATTTTACAGAATTAAATAGTAACTCTTCCAAACGAAGTACTCATTTCTCGCCCAACATAAAAAAATGATATAAGAATGAAAAATAGGATAAAAATTTTGTTTTTAAGTTCTAGATAGCAAAAAACAGTATGAACCATTTGGATCATAAAAAAGATGTAAGAATGAAAAATAGGATAAAAATTTCATTTTTAAGTTCTAGATAGCAAAAAACAGTTAACCATTTAGATCTTGAAGATTGTGACTGTAAAGAAAGATAACTGTTTTAAAAAATTATTTTAATAAAGCTGTACCTTATTTAACTTGATTTCTATTACAATCAAAGAAATTGATAACATATCTTAGAAAGTATAATAAACATGTTTATTAATAAATGAATTCCAAACAAAATATATACTGTGGCACCACAAGATAGCTTATTCTAGTTTTCCGTAGTGATGTCACCAAACCGTGTTATTTCATTCATACTTTCCTTTAAATCATTATCTATTTCCCATAAAAGCGCAAATTAAAATGCATTTCAAATATCTATCAATATCACTTTAATGTTCAATTAAAAATGTATCTTCAAGTTATTTATCTAAATATGCTAGGACTTTTATCCAAAATGTGACAAAATCCACTAAATTAAAAAAATTGCAGAAAAATAAATTATTGACCTATTTTTAATAAACACCCAAAATAGATTGTTGTCTGCTCTTTAAAGGTTATTATCCTTTTATAGCTAATTATAGTTTATAGAAAACATGGGATCAAAAGTAGCGGAAGGTAAGGTGTCGAATTACTAGGCTAGATACTATTCAAATCTTCCTTTTTAATATATTTGTGCTCACATATAGAACTAAAAGTGATCTACTTATTGTATTTTTGAAAATGCAGGAAAGAAAGGAAGTTATTGTTTTAATTTAATTGTATAGCGCTAAATATTTAGAAATTATGTTGCGCCAAAAAAATTTCTTACACCGAAATTTCAAACAACAAAGAAATTCGGCTTAAATCCGACACATTTTAATCAGAACCAGACTTATTAAAACTGCCGGAATCCGGCTTAACAGGAACCAGCCTGGTCTCAACTGAGAAAATCAACATTCAGTTGAAATGTTTGTAACTACAAATATTGTATGAAATATACCAAAGGCATTGTCCAATCAATTTTGTGCTCTCGAATCAATTTATAAATTTCAGCAGGGTATAATCATTTGTTAAATTTTCTTTTACACTAACATTCACTTCCAGGTACATCAGACCCTGGTTAGAAAGATAAATCTGTCATTCTAATTTATGGCCTATGTTTTGTGTCGGTTCTTTCTGGGAATCCCGCTAAATTTCATTCTAATTATTCAATTTAAAACATTCTTGCTGTAGATCTTATTTGCAGTATTTCAATAATTTCCTGTTGACTGATATTCAAATGTATGACACTTAAATTTTAAGACTATTTCCATTTAAAAGCCATCATTGGGAAGCCTTAAAGGCATATAGTTTAAATTCTGTCATGCTTCCAAACTGCGAGCTTGTTTTATTTTTATTTTGAAGACAAAACAGTTAAAGAACAACTTAAAACATGAGTTATGTTTCTTTTCTTGCTCACATGTATATATATTTAGTTATATATACATTTAGAGACTAGCTTGAAGTTTTTTATTTTTAAAATTTATGTTTATAAAAGATTAAAAAAATTAGTCTATTTTTTTTCTTCAGGAGACATTCTGGCTTTTACTGTAATCTTAGGTCTGTACTTGTTAGTTTTGAGAAATATTGAAATGGATAACAAGATTGAGCTATCTCTGAAATCTTTTAAACACAAGGGTATGAATTTTTGTAATTTTTTTTACCTTATGAATCGCATTTACTAAATTTTATGCAATTTTTTTTTACATGTAATTGATTTATTTAGTACTTTGATGGACCTTATATTTTTTTATGATAACTATGTATCAGCGTACATTAAAAAAAAATTCTTCCTGGTTGTTCAAAGAAGAAATCTTCAGGCTTAATTTTTTTCTCAATCATACCTTATGAATTTTTTAAACCTATCCAAAGATTTTTAGAAATTTTAAATAAAAATTGTTTCTGGAAAAACTTCAAAATTTAGCACATCCATATTAAACAGACATAATCTCTTATTTTTGAATAATTGTTGAAACTCATTTTTGTCAAGTCAGCACATCCTCCAATATAAATGTTAATATTAATTTTCCTATTTCAGAACATTTTAACAATTTTTACACTGAAGAGATACCAGACATAGCATCCAATGGGCATCCAGTAGACATTCTGATGGAGAGTTTTACATCCTGGCTCCATACAACAGAATCATATCTGACAGAAACCTTTGATATTTCAGAAGAGGATAGTGTTTTGGACATGGATTTCTATATAGAAGATGATTACTTACAAGACTATAACTCTACTGACCATGACCCATGGTCCATTCATAATCTCAATGTTTCTTTAAGTGAATTTCAACCTTTAGCCCAAGAATCAGAGTGTATCAAGTCACTCCCAATGCTTGCCAGTAGTAAGGCTAGTATTAGAAAGTCTTTCAGAAAAAAACACTATTCTACTTCAGACATTCTAGAAGAAAGGTTCTTTGTGACTAGTTGTACTCAAACTGAAACAGATAATACAGACAGTGATTCTTTTTTTGAAGGCGGCTTTTTTTCTCACCATGACGCTGAGCTGCAAATTGCATTTGACTGTTCTCTTAGTGATGATAGCATTTACATTGTAGACACTAGTATTTCTCATTGGTGTTTGTCTGAAGACATTACGAATGAAGCAACACCTGGTGTAATAAATCCGCATCAGTATAATGAACACAAGTTCCTGCTTTGTAGAGAAAATCAGCACTTGCTTTCAAACTCATCAGCATGTTCTACTTACTCAGACACTGCTGTACATTCAGTTGAATGTGCTGATTCTGTTGTGCAACAGCATAAATACTGTGACAAATGGAAATCTATGAATTCTGGTTTTACTGTATGGCTAAATCAAAGTTTCTGTCACAACTTTGACAGAATGCCCTTGACTAAAAATATGAATGGTTACCAGGAAGAGTGCTTTACTGCTACTAAACCCTTTGAAAACATTAAAGTATCTGGTGCTACTTCATCTAAACTTATTGATACTGATTATATCCAAAGCTGTGGCATCCACTGTACCTCAGCTATGTTACAAACCAATCTAAGATTTACTATGAACAGAAAACATCATAGAAAGAAACCAGTCTGTGAAAGTTTCTCTGTTGGAGACCCAAGCTTGGACCTTTTCGCCTGGGGAAATGAGAGTTGTCTTCATGGAATATTAGAATAAGTTGCTCATTAATCTGTGGCAAATATATGAACAATAAATTCTATTATCAGATTATAATTCATTAATCTGTCACTTATCAATTATCAATTGTTTTTTAATACTATGGTAGTTTGGCTGTAGAAACTTAAGTATGTTTACGCAAATTCCAGAATTGTATGTAGATATTTAAATTAATTATATTTCTTTCATTGTAAATAATTTAAAAAGCTACACAATTGTTTCCATATAATTTTTAAAGCTTTTTAACTTTCATTAAGCTTTAACAAAAAAATTCAACACAAAATTTAGCTTTTAAACCGAACCAAAATTACTGGGGCAAATTTTGTGTTGTAAGTAATGTTGAGGCATTTTTTGTAAAAAAATTTGTGGAGGTTTTAAACTTTCTGAATAATTTTGTATGGCTCATATTTTAAATGCTTATGCATACAAAAAAGTTCTGCCATCTAAGATATTTCTCTTAAGGCAAAGCAAAATTTTTTTAGCCTGAAATCTTTGGCCAGGCCTAGATCCAGTATTTCTGAGGTGCCTCTATGGTATTATCTCCCTTATATGAACTGTTGTCATGTGGTTTTAAAAAAATATGATGCATGTGTAGATTCTAGTGACTATTCAAATGTTAAAACTTGTTGCTTCATTTTTAGATAAAAAACTTCCATATCTTTAAAAAAATGATTAAAATATTGTAGTATGAAGCTTTAGTTTTATTTTGTCTTTATTACATATAATGATTAAACGTAGGCTGTCTTCTTATATCTCACATGAGCAGTTTTTTCCTTTTTTTTTGTATAATTATTGCTTGTATAATGCCTTTTAGTATTTCATGAAAAAATGATCCTAAAAGTTGGGTTGACTTGTATTGTAGTCTGTATTTTTACTGCTTGTCTTTGTTTCTTGTAATATTTCATAAAAGTTTAAAAAATTAAAATAGGAAATTTCTATAATTTCCATTGTATTTCCCTCATATTAGAGCATTTATTACTAGACATTAATATTTAAGCTGTTCGTCATTCTGATTTCATTTAAGTGCTTTTTTTTACAAATGTGTATCATTTTCTTAAACTTTTTATCCAATAATTCTCTTTATTAAATCATTTACCAAACATCTTAAACAAAACATCATCTGATAAATCTGAGCAGTTTTCCTTTATTAATAAATATATTTAATTTTCATATAGATTTCCCTAATGTTGGATCAGTCATCGAATTTAAAGTAATTCTACAGTAATTATATATTGGATCATTTACCAAACATTTTTAAAAATATATAGCCAAGGTTTCTTGTGTTTCTTGAAGTGTTTCCTTTTTCTAAAAATGTTTGATGGTTTATCTAATATTAGTTCCCCCAATATTTGATATTTAATCAAGCATATTTTCAAGAAATTTCATTAGCTGGTCTAATTTTCAATGACTGTTGGCATTTTTGGACAATATCATTCTCTTTTCTAAATGTTTGATGGTTCATCCAATATTTATTCCCCTTGTATAGGTTCATTTACCAAACATTTAAAAAATATATAGGTAAGTTGTATTAGGTTTCTCAAAGTGTTTCCCTCTTCTAAAAGTTTGATGGTTTATCTAATATTACTCCCCCCAATATTAGGTATTTAATCAAGCATATTTTCATGTAAATTTTTATTAGCTGGTCTAATTTTTCAATGACTTGGCATTTTCGGACAATATCTTTTCTGAATGTTTAATGGTTTATTCAATATTTATTCCCCCTGTATTGGATCATTTACCAAACATTTAAAAAATATATAGCCAAGTTGTATTAGGTTACTTTCGTGTTTCTTGAAGCGTTTCCTTTTTCTAAAAATGTTTGGTTTATGTAATATTACTTCCCCCAATATTAGATATTTAATCAAGCATATTTTCATGAAATTTCATTAGCTGATCTAATTTTCAATGACTGTTGGCATTTCTGGACAATATCATTATCTTTTCTGAATGTTTGATGGTTTATACAATATTTACTCCCCCTGTATTGGATCATTTACCAAACATTTAAAAAATATATAGCCAAGTTGTATTAGGTTTCTTTCGTGTTTCTTGAAGCGTTTCCTTTTTCTAAAAATGTTTGATGGTTTATCTAATATCACTTCCCCCAATATTAGATATTTAATCAGCATATTTTCATGAAATTTCATTAACTGATCTAATTTTCAATGACTGTTGGCATTTTCGGACAATATCATTATCTTTACTGAATGTTTGATGGTTTATTCAATATTTATTCCCCTTGTATTGGATCATTTACCAAACATTTAAAAAATATATAGCCCAGTTGTATTAGGTTTCTTTCGTGTTTCTTGAAGTGTTTCCTTTTTCTAAAAATGTTTGATGGTTTATCTAATATTACTTCCCCCAATATTAGATATTTAATCAAGCATATTTTCATGAAATTTCATTAGCTGATCTAATTTTCAATGACTGTTGGCATTTTCGGACAATATCTTTTCTGAATGTTTGATGGTTTATTCAATATTTATTCCCCCTGTATTGAATCTTTTACCAAACATTTAGAAAATATATCGCCAAGTTGTATTAGGTTTCTTTCGTGTTTCTTGAAGCGTTTCCTTTTTCTAAAAATGTTTGATGGTTTATCTAATATTACTTCCCCCAATATTAGATATTTAATCAAGCATATTTTCATGAAATTTCATTAGCTGATCTAATTTTCAATGACTGTTGGCATTTTCGGACGATATCATCTTTTCTGAATGTTTGTTTATTCAATATTTATTCTCCCTGTTTTGGATCATTTACCAAAAATTTAAAAATCTAGCCAAGTTGTATTAGGTTTCTTTCGTGTTTCTTGAATTGTTTCCTTTTTCTAAAAATGTTTGATGGTTTATCTAATATTACTTCCCCCAATATCAGATATTTAATCAGGCATATTTTCATGAAATTTCATTAGCAGATCTAATTTTCAATGACTGTTGGCATTTTCCAACAATATCATTATCTTTTCTGAATGTTTATTCAATATTTATTCCCACTGTATTGGATCAATTACCAAACATTTAAAAAATATATAGCCAAGTTGTATTAGGTTTCTTTCGTGTTTCTTGAAGTGTTTCCTTTTTCTAAAAATGTTTGATGGTTTATCTAATATTACTTCCCCCAATATTAGATATTTAATCAAGTATATTTTCATGAAATTTCATTAGCTGATCTAATTTTCAATGACTTGGCATTTTCTGACATCTTTTCTGAATGTTTATTCAATATCATTGTCTGAATGTTTGATGGTTTGTCCAATATTTGTTCCCCCTGTATTGGATCATTTACCCAACATGATATTTAACGCTGTATAACTTGCTTTCATTGGTATCCACAAACCTTTTTTTTCCGAGTATTTCACTAATCTGCTCTTTGTTCTCAGTTTTCATCTTTCCAGTTTTGACTCATTAGCCACACAATTCTATAATTATTAGCTTGTGGTCTAGTAACTAAATTTGACTAAGTTCCTTTCTGCAAAGGTATTGTTTTCATTCCTTTAATATGAATACTAGAAACATTTCAAACAAAACTTCCTCCCAGCATTGGGTGATTTAACAGATATATCTTGTGTACATTTTTTTTCTATTATCAATAAATTTTATTAATCCAACCATTCCACTAGCATATCTTCAGAGAAGTGAAACACAATAGCTGTATTGTTTTTAATCTAAAAAGCGTAATATGTGTACCAATGTTAGTTTTTTGGGAAAATAAGTGATGCTGTTAATGACTGAATTGCATCAAATTGTGTAATTATTTTTTCTTTTCTATCTGTTCACTAAATTGAAGACTCCTACTGGCAACATTGGGAATCAGCAAGTTGAATTTGTTGAAGTAAATGAGCATAAATTTAAATAAAATACAATAGAAATTCTCTAAAAATAGTCCTAATTATCTCAATTAGTGTTCTCTTTTGTGTCATTACATTTAATGGAATATCCAACAGTTAAAATGGTTTGACAGCAATAGTTTACCTGTAAATATTATGAAAATATCTTCAGTACTGTGTATTTCTAAATGATATATTTAAATTCTGAGCTATTATAAGAGCTAATTTAATGTCAGCAACACAGCAGTGGAAATAATGTTCTTCTAAGTTTTAATCAATATTTATTTTAGGATCATTATCTGGAACTTTTTTTAAAAAATAAAATTTATTTTGAAAGACCTTTGTTTTTGTTCATCTGAGTAACTTGTATTGTTCCCCCTATTGTTGAACTGTTTTAACATACTTGTCCTCATCTTTATATAGCAACTGTCTTATTTTGATGAAACAAACATCTAAGTTTGAATGAAAACATCTTTACACACAAATCATTGGTGAATATAAAAAATATTTAACTAAATCCTGGCTCAACAACTTTCTTGGAACAATTACATCTCACACTGAGAATGTTTACATTTGAAACATCTCATCAGCCTATGGTTGGTCTCTGAACAAACTGACCCGTCTATACCACTGGGCACACATAGTACCAGATCCTTGGATGTTAAGTTCTTTAGGTTTAATCACAATATGCTTGGCCTTAGCAAAACAGATCACATCCACCAGCACACATCATCCAACCAATGGGGAAAATACAAATAAGGGCTCATTAAGTTACTGACGAAATCAGGTTATGTGTTTCAAAGCATATTGTATTAAGCTTCTTAAGTTCCTGCACATCAGCCTTAGTCTAAATTAACTAGCTAAGGTGGTCTATGAACAAACTGACCCTGTCTATACCAGGATGCAGACCAGGCCCGTAGCCAGGTCAAAGTAAGCAGGGAGGCACCGTTACTTTTTCATTATTTTTAGAGCATTTTCGAAAAAAAAAAATGCTCTATTGTCCCCGTTTTGTCTGTCCGTCCGCCATCACCCTAGATCTCAACAACCATAAGTCCTAGACCCATGATGTATATATCATTTTGTAGGTCTTGGCCTGCCAAGAAATGACTTTTTTCCATTTCTCGATCTGACCTCTCAGGGCCGTATAAGGGGCCTTAGTACAGTTTTTTACTATATAAGCTATATTAATAAAGGAGCGCTATATCTCAGCAACTATAATTCCTAGACCCATGATGTATATATCATTTTGTAGGTCTTGGCCTGCCATGTGTACATCAAAAGTTCATTTCGCGATAGGGCTTCAGGGCTCCTAAGGGGCTTATATATTATATATACACCTTGTACGTTCAATAACCCGTTCATTTGGTGCGAAATACTGCAGCACGTAGTTTCACCAAGATTTATTAAGAAACTCATCAAATGAAATAGTAAGCTTGTGTTCTGAGTTTAATTGAAATTATCAGAGCTATGCAACAATTGACGGAGTTTTCGGACGATTAAATGACTATAATTTCGAATGTTTTCAATTATGAGTCCTATTTCAGTAACCACAAACCACTTGTAGTTAGATTTAAGAGACAATAATTTTTTTTTCAAATATAAAGAAACGTCTTTATAATTTTTTTTTACAAATATATGCATTACACAATTGAATTTATAAACATTTCCAAAATTTACAAATATTTACTGAAAGCTATCAAACGTACTGATACACAACACGAAAATGCGCTAACACGTCCTGTGTCCAGAATGGAACAGGCTTAATTGCTTGTTTCCTCTTTTGCTTCTTTTTTAAGGGGTGGGGGGCACGCCCACCCCTTGGCTACGGGGCTGATGCAGACCATTCTAAAACTCCATTTATCTCAACAAATTTTTGGCGATTTTTACCCCCCCCCCTTGTCAACAACTTGTCAAACTTCCATAGACCCCCCCCTATAAAATTACGTCAACATTTGATTACCCCCCCCCTCCTAAAATAACAATAAAATGGAAAAAAAGCAAAATTTTAAATTGACTAGTTTACAACTACAACAAAAGTGAATAAAAGTAAAATGTTTAGAAAAAAAGTTTAATAAACTTATCACTTATCAACATATTTCCAATTTATAACTACAAAGGCTTACTCTGAACAGAAAAGAGATTATAGGGTTTACAAAAATCTATACACATCTGGCCTACACCTTTAAATTATGAACATACTTTAAATTAATATAAAACTTTAAAGACTATTTAATTATTTACAAAGACTTGTGTGAACTTAACAAAGCAGAAACGAGATTAAAACGTTAAACTATAAATACAGTTTTAAGTTATTAACATATTTTTTTTACAAACAAATCCAAATCTTATATCCTAGCCTCTATATCTTCACATGGAGATGTCAAATGTTCCTCAATTGATATTGTTGGTATATGTTCTGGCTGAATAATTTCTTGTCGAACCGAAACACCAGAAAAGTCAACATTTTCTTCATCTAGCCATTCTGCACTTACCATCACCCATGAGCAATAATTACCATGAGGTCTCTTTGTCTTTTGACAGCCACTCGCATTGGACGAATTCTTTGCATGTAGTATTTGACTGGGCCCAGGTATACATTGTTGGTGCTGTTGAACGTGCTTCTTTAACATGGGCTTGCGAAGCAACATAAAGGTGACATATTTTACAGATCCGTTCAAACAATAGCAACTTAATAGATGGACAATATATATCAAATGGAAGAATTTTGCCGATCGAGGTAGTATGTTCTTTCACAGAATGATTAAAGAAAAGAGATGGAAATCTATGTGAGTTTATATCAGATACATGATGGACTTTAAGGCCCTAATTAGTTTGGCAGACTGGAATTGGTGGGGGGGGGGAAACCTATCAGCAATAATATGAAAGTACGAGCTTCTTATCGGTTGGCAACAATATTTGACAATTTGTTGAAAGTACTGACTTGTTCTTACATGGTTTTGGCACCAAACATGATCTTTGATTATTAAATTTTCAACTTTAAGCTCTCCCTTGTCAACAATCGTCAAATTAATATAAAAAGATGGATATCAGAAATTTTTTACAGGCTCTAGAAAACGAAAAATAGAGCAATCACGGGATTCCGAAATGCCGTTATTAGAATATTTTGGGGCGTCTGCAGCATCTGACTTATCAATGGCATTGAGGACAACAGTACAAGTTCAACAGCCAGACACAACTGAAGCAACTGTTTCTAATTTGATTGTCGCTGTCACTTTTTCATTTCCTATATTGGATATTGAAAGGTATGTCTTGACACATGACCTTTCAAATGAGTTGAAATTGCAGCTGATTCGTGATTGTTGGACCCCCCCCCCCCCGATAAAAAGTATGATTTTAGGACCGAGAGTGATGGAAACAGAGGTTTTAGATATGCTTGGTTATCAGACTATTCGGGGGTGTGGGGTAGGGCAATTTTCATCAAACCATGCACACAATTTAAAGATTTCAACTAAGATGCACGTAGCCACATGCAAAGCACATGACACAAAGGCTCTCATAAAGATGCAAGCAATTTTGTTCATTATTGGATGCCAAAGCAGTTTCTATAGATGAGCAGTTGAACTCATCATTTAGAAGACAAATTAAAGAAAATCGTAACAAACTGGGTCCCATCTTTTCTACAAATCCTATTTAGCGTTATGCATGATTTAGCACTTCGTGGAAAAGAATCAAATTCTGGTAATTTTTATGACCTGTTAGAGTTTCGTGTTGAATCTGGAGATGATGTTCTTGGTAGTGCTAAGAATATCTCGGGAACTACACAAAACACGACAACTGACATTTCAGGCATTGAGCAGATGTCACTTGATGTTAGGTTTGTCAAATAACAAAATGGGAAAATGATGTTCACAGAAGAATTCCTGGGATATATTCCAATTGTCATAGAACAGCTGAAGGTTTAGCAAACACCATCATTACAAATTCAATAAAATTTGGATTAGTTATGACAAAGCTTGTTTGTCAAAGATACGACGGATGTTCTATAATGGCAGGTAAAAAAAGAGGAATCCAAGCAATAATTCGAAAAAAAATACATAAAAGCAGTATTTGTACATTGCATTTCACATAAACTAAATCTTCAAAAAATTTAAATAATGTGAATGCTGTACGAAACACAATATGAACAATTAAGTCAATTACAGTTTTTCCGAGAAAGTAATCAGCGAAGAAAACTTATTCTTTGCTATGTGCAACTAGATGGACACATAAATATAAAAGCTTGCGGATTTTTGCTGAAAATGTGACAGAGATTGTTAACAACTGGAGTATTTGTAACAATCTGGAAAAAGCACATCTGTTAGTTTGTGATGTAAGAACTCCTACATTTGTTGTTTGTTTAGTTATTATACAAAAATATTCATCAAAGCTAGAAGCTGTGACCCACTGCATTCGGTGCATTTAGATTTACTGGCAGTACAAAAATACATGAACAATTGTTGACTACAATGGCTTTAAATCGACAGAATTGTGATGGAGAGGTATAAGGAAATTTTTAGATTTACAGAAGGTGTTGCAGATGACATTGGTGTCAACATTCAACCTTCACGACAAGCTGGAAGACAAATGAGCAGGGAAAATCCAAAAGTTGATTTGCCTGAGGATCATTTTAGAATAACTGTTTTTATAATCTACATTGATTCTATTATATCATCGCTGGATACTCGTTTTTGTGTAGAAAATAAATCAGCATCCTTTTTTCATGACAAAACTAGAAAGACTCGCATTTAGGGATCAAGCCACGGCTATTTCTGAATATTACACATTTGACAATTTAATCGAGGAGAGTTAAACCTGTTATGATATATGGAAATGTAAAACTAGTAAAGGGGAAAAACAGATACAATGACTATGTCAGGGGTGAGCAAACTACGGCCCGCGGGCCACATGCGACCCGTCAGTGTATATTATGCGGCCCGAACGCGAGTACATGTTGCTGTCCTATGACTATGTTAATTCTCTTTGTTTAGATTTTTCGCTATTTTTTAAAAATTATATTCCAATCTAGGGATATTAAATCAGTTTTATGGCTCCAGAATATTAAAGCTGCTTGAACAATAAGCAGATTATGACATAAAGGGGAAATTTAAGTAAGTTCTGGAGTTTTCAGGATGTTTGCTAGCAGCGGTATTCCCGCACCTAAACAACTTTGGTGCCGCGGTTTTGTCACTATTTGTGTCCACATACATTTGTGAGCAAAAATTTTCTGGTATGAAAATAAACAAGTCTAGTAACAGATCGATGTTGACTGACTGCAGTTTATATGGTGTCATGCGAATCACAACCAGTAAACTGGTTCCACAGTTCAAAAACATTATCCCGAAATTGTCAACAGTTTCATACTTCTCATTAATTATAATTGTACTCTGTGGTCAGCTTGTGTGTAAATTAAGTTCCTTCGTCCTCAAAATTATTATTACAGGTAATAATAAACTTTTGTTGAAATAATTGTGAATAGTAAGGTCTTATTACCAAAGTAGCTACTGATAAATTGTTACTGATAAATTATATATGCGGCTCGCCGATAACAATCAAGTTTTCAATGCAGCCCTCCGTAGAAAAAGTTTGCCCAACCCTGCTCTATGCGGTTTTAGATGAAACCAATTTTTCCTATGATTAAGATGGCTTTTTTGACAGCATTTGCTCTTCCAGCATTTGCTCTTCTTTGTATGATGAGTATCAGAAATTTAAAGAAAATGTCATCAATCGATTTGGACTAATACCAAGACGTTTACAATTTTTGTTCTAGAAATAAATAGTTTAAAATTACAATATTATAGCTTTATCAGTGGAGTTTATAATTTTATTAGTTAAGTAACTGTTCGACACTGAATCCATGATTTTAAAAATGACAATAATGTAAATAGTTATACTTGCAGATAGAATTCTTTTTTATGTTTGATTTACGTGCATTATTTTCAATGTAATAAACATTCAGAAAATGTAGTTCAGTTTTATTGTAACAACTTTATGACATTTTTCTAAAATTAAGAGAGGGCAGTGCCCTCTTGCCTCCCCTCCTTGAATACGCCCATGAACAGGACTGAAACGGCACAAAACAAATGATGCCGAAATGGTTGATGTGATAGTCGGGGAGTAGAGAAAGTGGAGGGATATCTTGCACAACAGATTGCAAAGCAAAATTTGGCATTACGTTACCACAAGAAAGATTAATCTTCATTGAATAAAATGAACTTTCTTGAGATGGTTGATATGTTTTTGAATTTGACGCAGTGTTGTAAGATCACTATTTGTATGTCAGTAGTTTGAAGCAGTGTTGTAAGAGCACTATTTGTATGTCAGTAGTTTGACGCAGTTTTGTAAGATCACTATTTGTATGTCAGTAGTTTGAAGCAGTGTTGTAAGATCACTATTTGTATGTCAGTAGTTTGAAGCAGTGTTGTAAGATCACTATTTGTATGTCAGTAGTTTAAAGCAGTGTTGTAAGAGCACTATTTGTATGTCAGTAGTTTGACGCAGTGTTGTAAGATCACTATTTGTATGTCAGTAGTTTGACGCAGTGTTGTAAGATCACTATTTGTATGTCAGTAGTTTGACGCAGTGTTGTAAGATCACTATTTGTACGTCAGTAGTTTGAAGCAGTGTTGTAAGAGCACTATTTGTATGTCAGTAGTTTGAAGCAGTGTTGTAAGAGCGCTATTTGTATGTCAGTAGTTTGAAGCAGTGTTGTAAGAGCACTATTTGTATGTCAGTAGTTTGACGCAGTGTTGTAAGATCACTATTTGTATGTCAGTAGTTTGACGCAGTGTTGTAAGAGCACTATTTGTATGTCAGTAGTTTGACGCAGTGTTGTAAGATCACTATTTGTATGTCAGTAGTTTGAAGCAGTGTTGTAAGATCACTATTTGTATGCAGTAGTTTTATATGAGAGGAGCTTTTCAAAACTGAAACTGATAAAAAAAATTACTTTCGATCCACTATGGCACAGTTAAGGCTTTTTGATCTTGCTCTGTTATCCACTGAAAGTGATATGGTGAAAGGTATTGATGACAGATTTACAGGAAAGGAAAATTTAAAATAAAGTTTATTGTTAAAATAACAAAATAGTGACGCCATTGTATGTCAATGGTCTTTATGCTACAATGTACTCTGAGGACTAAGTACACAATTGATACAATGTAGTCTGAGGACTAAAGTATACAATTGACTCAATGTAGTCTGAGGACTAAAGTACAATTGCTACAATGTAGTCTGACGACTAAAGTATACAATTGCTACAATGTAGTCTGACGACTAAAGTATACAATTGCTACAATGTAGTCTGACGACTAAAGTATACAATTGCTACAATGTAGTCTGAGGACTAAAGTATACAATTGATACAATGTAGTCTGACGACTAAAGTATACAATTGCTACAATGTAGTCTGAGGACTAAAGTATACAATTGATACAATGTAGTCTGACGACTAAAGTATACAATTGCTACAATGTAGTCTGACGACTAAAGTATACAATAATCTAACACACTCATTTGTAGGCAAATTTTTTAAATTTATTTATGAAGATTTTTTTCTTCATATTTTATGTTTAATTGGATTTAGCAATCTAAGTGACAGTCTCAGAAGTTTGCATGGCAGACACTGAATGATTTGGTGTAGTCTTCGTGAAACACAGCATGTAAACACGCTTATTACATATGTAGGAGATAAATATAGCCACACCTTGAAGGCCGTTAAGCAATATGGCGATAATTCTGAGGAAGAAATCAAGAAGCAGTAAGCTTAAAAGTACAATATATTTGATAATATTCATCAAATGTTTTAAAGATTTTTTTTTAACTAGTCATGAAAAATTGATTGACCTACATGAAGAAAAAAAATCAGTACAATGCATTTTAGTAAACGTACACATACATACAAGCCAGGATTTTGTTTTTGGGGGGGGGGGGGGCTGTGCGGTTTTGGGGAGGTGGTTGTGAGGAGAGCTTTATATAAGAAAAAATTGGAACACAATGATGAAGAAGTAAATTTTATAATAAAATTTAATTTTAAAAATAAATTTGGGAGGGGGGGGGGGCTACAGCTCCCTAGCCCCCCTGGCTACGGCCTTGCATACATATATGTAAAACAATTGTTTCTCAAGCTGTCAAATTCAAACTTAAATCTTAAACATGGATTAAATTGTTCTGATGTATTTTATTTGTATTTTAATTATCAAAATGTCATGTAAGCTATATATAAAATTGTTCTGATGTATTTTATTTGTATTTTAATTATTAAAATGTCATGTAAGCTATATATAAAATTCCCATAACTCTCTAGAGGCCATCAGGGCAGATGGTGTAGAATTCATCTGTTTCTGTAACTACGGTGTCCATTTAAAGCTGGGTGAACACGAGGGAAATTATACAAACTTTTACCAAGAACTGAACAAATTCCATTGTCTCTTACTGAGTATCAAACCCAATAATCTGCCATCTGTCCCTCTAAGTTATATAATAACCCACCTTACATATCATTATCCACAGCTTCAGCTACAATGACTGCATTCAACTTACATATCAGTATCCACAGCCTCCGCTACAATGGCTACACTCACCTTACATATCAGTATCCACAGTCTCAGCCACAATGGCTACACTCACCTTAAAATATCATTATCCACAGCCTCGGCCATAATGGCAACAATCCAGTAAGCTCCTGTGATAGATGACAACTTGGTGTAGAGGACCAGATTTTTATAATGCTCTACCTTCAGTAAGTGAAAGGTCAGTAGCTTATGTATTCTGTTAATACTAGCAACAGTTATCCCAAGGAAGGTCAAGTTACACAATGAAATCAAACTGACTGGAGCAATCACAGATATACCTTCAATAGTCCAATAGTACATATAGAAAGATAGGGAATGATTATTATTAGTACTTTATTCCATTTGCAAACAAAATTATGAGCTTAAGTTATGAGCTAAAGTTTTAAAAGTTATAACAGTGGTTAAGAATTATTTTATGAATTTTATTGCAAAAAAATATTTCATCATCAAAATGCTCAAAATAATAGTGTTAATTAACTTGTATTTTAAATAACTTTATTATTAAGTTTTTAATTGTACATCAACCAATTTTTATTTAGGATTCTGCCACTGAACCAGTTTATGTTCAGTTTATAAAATCATATGTGGTAGTATTGAAAAATATGGTCGATGTGTGATAAACAGTTAAAAAAAAAACCAGTAACTAAAGCAGTAAAGCATAGCACGAGGGTTGGGGGGGGTATTGGGAAATCAAGAAAAAAAAAGCATTTTGTAATACGTAAATGACCCCTTACATTATTGACAACTTACACTATTGACAACTTGCCAACAAGATAAGCTGAGTCCAGATAACAATTGTGGTGACCATAACCACTCATCTGTGTTACCACAAAGGATGATATGATGACTGCAGTAACTATTGTTATAGGAGCAATTACTGAAAACCCCATCATTTTCAACACATAGCAGTAAATAAAAGTTGTTTCCCTTGAATGTGGTGGAATCTTAGATGTAAAAACTTGAAACATGTGAAGACTGCTCAGTAGACTGCAGGAGAAATGCCACAGCCAGAAGAAATGGGTAACAACACCGATAAATGTACATAATGTACTGGGACCAGATCTGCAGTATTAAAGTTAATAATTATATCTACAGCCTTATTCTTTTTAAAAATCCCATGAAGTTATTTTACTTATTAAATAACGTGAAAAACAGTGGCAGTATCTTGGTTAATGAGGTCCAAACGAAATCCTAATACTCACAGCTGGGCAGCTTGCAGTGTTGACTGATGTGGTCGGCACACAACACTTGTCTACGGTCACACTCAAGCACATTCTCGGAGCCTATCACTTCTATCAGATTTATTTGGCACACTCAGCCCGCAGCAGCTCCGTAAACATGCGCCACCAATAACGCTGGTGTGGCAGACAAACAAAACCCTGTCATACTAGCAGTGGCGCCACCAATAACGCTGGTGTGGCAGACAAACAACACCCTGTCATACTAACAGTGGCGCCACCAAGAACGCTGGTGTGGCAGGCAAACAACACCCTGTCATACTAGCAGTGGCGCCGCAAACAAGTATATTGATGTTTCATTCAATGATAGATTACCAAACAAATAAACATTCTGAGAAGCATACATTGATACTTCCAAGAAATTATAAAATGTACACGTATTTTGACACTGTTGAAACATAAAATGTTGGTTTCACAATTTTTCACATATTCCTTTATTGATTAGAATTTGAAAGGGCATTTTAGCGGTATTTCTATGATACGAATAATATGATTGATACATTCTCATTTATTATCAATTAGTAGTATTGATTTAATTATTGATGTTCTTATGATGAGTCTTATTTAACACATATCAATCCGATTGTTCAAAATAATTAAAAAGTACGCCATATCGGTTTATCATTTCCAGTCTTTAATGACACGGGATATTTTTTTAGAAAAATTTTCCATAAAAATACCGTACCTAACAGAGATTGTATATAACTTAATAAAAATAGTGTAAAAAGTGACATTTGTATTAAATCTAAACTTAAAAAGCGTTATAAAAATAATATATTTTATTCCGGGATATTGTGGTGGGAACCATTTTCATCCGGGTATCACGGAATAAGCAAATCTATATAGATTTTTAAAAGCTCTACACACGGTGATTATACACAGATTGAATCCAAAAACTAGTTGTTATAGTTACACTTAATATGTATATAATTGTATATGTTATACTTAACTGTTATACCTATATACATAACACGTATCTGCTATACTTACATGTTCGATGCGAGTACCAATGTGAATTGTGCAACCAGAAGACTTAAACTGAGAAGCATGTTGTTTATACCTGGAACAGTCCTTAATTCAGACAAATAGATGTAAGCTGCCATTGTCAAGATTAGACATAACTCAGATATACCAATACACGCATACAGCAACAAGGTCTGTATCATGTAGATCCATGTTTTTAGAACGACACCATTAATATTTCTGTTTCTCACATATTTCTCTAATGTGTGTAGACAAACATTCAGTTCATGGCTACTGCTAACCTCCATTTCATTGAGGTCTGAAATGTTTGAGATAGTTATGTTTATTCCACTTAGATCTAGGTTTACCACCACAGCTGCTACATTATCTGTGTCTACATCTATTGTATAGTTAGAGTCTGGAAATGAGATAAAAGGGCAAATCATGGTTGAGGCAACAATTAGATGATGTTTGAGAGCCTGAGAATATCTGAACATGGAAGTTACAGAAACATTCTCACGAATGGACCAGGTGTTGTTTGTCGAATAGCAGAAATGTTCAAAGAGGTTATCTGTTAAAATATTGTGTAATTCAATGGTAGGGTCACGTTGAGTAAGGTGGTCGTTAATGAAAACATTCAAGACAGATTCCTCAGTAGTGTCTCGAGTGTACGTCTCCTTGGTCAGTATGTACACGTCAGTACACAAGATGGTCCTTGAGTTGCCACTGACATTACCAATGCTCTGTCTAAGACCCGGTACGAAACTCAGTGTGTAGGCGAAGCCGTCACTTATATTACGTAGAACACCGGAGATCTACAGAAATAGAAAACAGAGAGGCCCATTTAAAATTATACACTGGTGTCGGTTATCACAGCAATGAAGTTTAGGCAATTAGGCCTCTATTAGAGCAATTTCATTACCATATAAAACGATGACAACATTTTACCTTTTCTTCGGCAATGTCCAGTACTTTCTCTGGCGACATAAAAGTTCCGAATTCTCCGAATTTCCCCAATTCCATGGAGGACCTTACCCTATAGCTAAGACCAGAGATTTCCGGGAATATGGCGACGCATTTTCCGTTAATGAATTTCTTCCCTGGAGAACAATGAAGTTGGAGACACTTTCCCTATGAGGAAACACACACACACATATTAAGGATATATATGTATATATCAATATTATACATAACCTTAAAAATAGCCTTACTCATTAATCATGTTAGATTCATAAAATATGACTGGTTCTTTAAATAATACAGCTACCATTATAGATTTCATATTGGTCAATAAAGATCACCGTTATTCTAAAAGGCATTCTGTAAAATACTTTATTTAATAAAGTTTATTAGATATCTTTATAAAAATTATATATAAGGTTATCTACTAACATCTGGTGCAGACCAAGTTGTTTCATTACAAGAGATCAGGTGAGATACGTGTTCTGGTTCTAGTTCATTGCCTCGTATGTTCAATAACATGTACTATAAGGAGGAATGGCGTCTAGCGACCTGTCTTCAAAGCAATTCATAACTTTTGGAACAAATGGATAAGACTTCTGTTGAATGTAAGCAATGAAATATACCAGAATAAATAACAAAAATATTTAGCATTCAGCAACAATAAACT